>JALPQI010000838.1:0-155357 GCA_025490895.1 Thaumatotibia leucotreta | reverse complement strand
ATCAAAAAGTTGCCGCCACCTTGGATCTTAGAATGGACCCGAAAATGGGATTTCACGTATGCGAATTAGTCAGAAACGAGTATAATGAAGAAAATTGCAAAAAAAAGTTGCCGCCATCTTGGATCTTAGAATGGACCCCGAAAATGGGATTCCACGTATGCGAATTAGTCGGAAACGAGTATAATGATGAAAATTGCTAAAAAAAGTTTCCGCCATCTTGGATCTTAGAATGGACCCGAAAATCGGATTCCACGTATGCGAATTAGTCGGAAACGAGTATAATGATGAAAATTGCTAAAAAAAGTTTCCGCCATCTTGGATCTTAGAATGGACCCGAAAATCGGATTCCACGTATGCGAATTAGTCGGAAACGAGTATAATGATGAAAATTGCTAAAAAAAGTTGCCGCCATCTTGGATCTTAGAATGGACCCGAAAATCGGATTCCACGTATGCGAATTAGTCGGAAACGAGTATAATGATGAAAATTGCTAAAAAAGTTGCCGCCATCTTGGATCTTAGAATGGACCCCGAAAATCGGATTCCACGTATGCGAATTAGTCGGAAACGAGTATAATGATGAAAATTGCTAAAAAAAGTTTTCCCGCCATCTTGGATCTTAGAATGGACCCGAAAATCGGATTCCACGTATGCGAATTAGTCAGAAACGAGTTATAAAGATGAAAATTGCAATCAAAAAGTTGCCGCCACCTTGGATCTTAGAATGGACCCGAAAAATGGGATTCCACGTATGCGAATTAGTCAGAAACGAGTATAATGAAGAAAATTGCAAAAAAAAGTTGCCGCCATCTTGGATCTTAGAATGGACCCCGAAAATGGGATTCCACGTATAGCGAATTAGTCGGAAACGAGTATAATGATGAAAATTGCTAAAAAAAGTTTCCGCCATCTTGGATCTTAGAATGGACCCGAAAATCGGATTCCACGTATGCGAATTAGTCGGAAACGAGTATAATGATGAAAATTGCTAAAAAAAGTTGCCGCCATCTTGGATCTTAGAATGGACCCGAAAATCGGATTCCACGTATGCGAATTAGTCGGAAACGAGTATAATGATGAAAATTGCTAAAAAAGTTGCCGCCATCTTGGATCTTAGAATGGACCCGAAAATCGGATTCCACGTATGCGAATTAGTCGGAAACGAGTATAATGATGAAAATTGCTAAAAAAAGTTTCCGCCATCTTGGATCTTAGAATGGACCCGAAAATCGGATTCCACGTATGCGAATTAGTCAGAAACGAGTATAAAGATGAAAATTGCAATCAAAAAGTTGCCGCCACCTTGGATCTTAGAATGGACCCGAAAATGGGATTCCACGTATGCGAATTAGTCAGAAACGAGTATAATGAAGAAAATTGCAAAAAAAAGTTGCCGCCATCTTGGATCTTAGAATGGACCCGAAAATGGGATTCCACGTATGCGAATTAGTCGGAAACGAGTATAATGATGAAAATTGCTAAAAAAAGTTTCCGCCATCTTGGATCTTAGAATGGACCCGAAAATCGGATTCCACGTATGCGAATTAGTCGGAAACGAGTATAATGATGAAAATTGCTAAAAAAAGTTTCCGCCATCTTGGATCTTAGAATGGACCCGAAAATCGGATTCCACGTATGCGAATTAGTCGGAAACGAGTATAATGATGAAAATTGCTAAAAAAAGTTTCCGCCATCTTGGATCTTAGAATGGACCCGAAAATCGGATTCCACGTATGCGAATTAGTCGGAAACGAGTATAATGATGAAAATTGCTAAAAAAAGTTTCCGCCATCTTGGATCTTAGAATGGACCCGAAAATCGGATTCCACGTATGCGAATTAGTCGGAAACGAGTATAATGATGAAAATTGCTAAAAAAAGTTTCCGCCATCTTGGATCTTAGAATGGACCCGAAAATCGGATTCCACGTATGCGAATTAGTCGGAAACGAGTATAATGATGAAAATTGCTAAAAAAAGTTGCCGCCATCTTGGATCTTAGAATGGACCCGAAAATCGGATTCCACGTATGCGAATTAGTCGGAAACGAGTATAATGATGAAAATTGCTAAAAAAGTTGCCGCCATCTTGGATCTTAGAATGGACCCGAATATCGGATTCCACGTATGCGAATTAGTCGGAAACGAGTATAATGATGAAAATTGCTAAAAAAAGTTGCCGCCATCTTGGATCTTAGAATGGACCCGAAAATCGAATTCCACGTATGCGAATTAGTCAAAAACGAGTATAATGATGAAGATTGCAAAAAAAAGTTGCCGCCATTTTGGATCTTAAAAATATACTACATTTTCAGAATACGTTTTTAACATTCATGAAACTGCTAGGATATCAGATATCAACTAGAATGACATATAAATCAAAAACAATTTCTTCGAGTAATAGTAACAAAATTACTTTGTAAGTAATGCAGATTACAGAAGTACTTGATTACGGTGGATTCAATATTACAGTAGCTGATTACAATACCGATCCCAAAGGAATGGATTACAGGCGTAACCATAGTACAGCATTACAGTAATTTTTATTATACTAGTAATTCATTACTGAGGAATCGTCATTACTGGAATGTAACCCTGTAATTAATTCCAATAGGAATTGATTACGCCCAACTCTGCTGAGCACACCGTGAATGAATTTCGTTTTTGGTTCGAAATTCGGTTTTCGGCCATTTGTCAGTAGAGTCTAAGAAAAAATGTAAACAAACCTAAAGGTGGATTTACACTAAACGAGCGAATGATTCTATCCCCCACTCTACGAAATCAACGAATTTCCACGAATTACGTTTTGTTTAGCGAACGAATTTCGTAGAGAGGGGATAGAATGAGCATTCGCTCGTTTAGTGTAAATCTACCTTAAGAACTTGTATACTAACGCAACTTGGTATAATCACGCACTTTTAGACCACGATCTTGTTTTTATTACCAACTTAAAAACGTAAACTTTGAATTCACATACATTTTTAGTTAAAATTATTGATATTTTTTAGCGATTAGCGTAAAAATATATCTGCGAACGTGTTTCACGATATGTGTCAAAGACCTAAAATGCTATGAAAAGTCAGCCATGTTTGTTTAAATTTTTTTAGATTCTTCTGACGAATGGTACCTACACGTTTTGTCCATAGACTTATGCAGTTAATAGTATACAGTAGAACCTCTTATAATCCTTTCCGTCGTATTTTCGCAGGATGTTCGAATATTTAAGTATATTTTTATCTCAATTTGTTTCAAGTACATTATGGGAACATTTCCGTGAAACAACGAAGGTAGTTGATGGTAGGTAAATGATTATACACTACATCTGTACTCGTATTTCGGCAAGTAAAATGCACTGCGATTGATTATAAACCGTATGCCTCATGTTTTGACTTGAGACTAATAATTATAGATTGCCGACATTGTCCTTTACTGCAGCCGTCCAATTCCCACGTGTGCAAGGACTAATTAATAATGCACGCGAGTTCTAAGGTTACAATCGATATCGATACGGTGTAACCGAAAATAATATAAGATTTATGTATTGGGAGCATTCCATGAACACATTTACTTTTTGTCGCTATGGTAGCTACCCTAATAAAATATGCTAGCTGGTAGGAAACACTGTCGATGCCTTGATATGTTATTATTATACTGAAACTCGGCTTACTAATTTAATTTGTCAAAGTATTGAAAAGACAGTGTCGCTTACGACACGTTTTCATGGAATGCTCCTTTGTCGCCATACTTATTATCAAACCAGAATCACCTCTATTTATATTTTACTGCTTATAAATATAGGTTCCGTAGCCTAGTTGGTAGTGACCCTGCCCATGAAGCTGGAGGTTCGGGTTCGAATCCCGGGGAAGGCATTATTTGTGTATTTATTTATCACAAATATTTGTTCCTTGGTCATGGCTGTCTATATATGTAAGTATCTATATGCGTCTATCTATTATATATATCGTCGCCTAGTACCCACATCACAAGCCTTAATTGAACTTACCGTGGGACTAGGTCGATTTGTGTAAGATGTCCCAAGATATTTATTTATTTATTTAATTATCACAAACATTTGTTCCTTGGTCATGGCTGTTTTTATTTATGTAAGTATCTATATGTATTTATCTATTATATATATTTATATCGTGGCCTGGTGCCCACATCACAAGCCTTAATTGAACTTACCGTGAGACTAAGTCGATTTGTGTAAGATGTCCCAAGATATTTATTTATTATAAAGTTACTGCTTTCTCTGTCCTTTTGTTTTCATTTATTGAGGTGCGCGATGAAAAGTATTTGTATTGTAATACATAATAAACGGGTTTCACTAATATGCACTAACATTTTTCGAAGACTGCACTTGAGTAGAAACCTGGTGAGGCGATTACTTTAGAAAGCAGTATTTATGCACGAATAAATATTCATAATTCGGATTCTATCGGCTGAAACTGACTTAGTGCGAGATTTAAATATTTTAGCTAAGATACTTTACTTGATCGCGCTGGCATTCTGCGATTAAAATACTCTTCAGAAAAAAAGGTAAAATTGAAAAGGTTATTTTTAACTTTAGCCGATAATTTATATTATTTTTGTAGGTAATTTTTATTATTTATATCTAATAAACCGGTAAGACTTGGAAGAGTACAAAGGTCCTATATTAAGAAATATCTCAACAATGCTCCTAAGGACTGACTCTTACTTACATACATACTCATATAGTTCCCAAGAAAGTTTTAGCTTTTTGTCAAATTGTCAGAATTTAATACATTCATTCGTACATTAATCCGCGTGGTGACGGCAATACGTTTGTGTTACCACCCCAAATCTTCCCCTAGGGGTCGTAAGAGTCGACTAAGGGATGCGTGTCACTGACCGTTCATTCATTAAAGATTGATAATGAGCAGCAGCAACATCATAGTAGATACATAATTGCGATCACCAATACGTTTACCAAGCGTGGCGATTATGGATATTACCTCCTAATGCGATCGTACCCATACGCATTGATGATAGGGGCGGCAAAGTCCAGCAGTAAACAGAAAAAGGGTGACGATGTGTTGTGATACTGATACCGTAAATCCACGCTACGTGTCCACGTGTAGAAATGAATAATCTCTATTTGTTACGTTTGGCACACACGAGCGAAAACAAGCATTTCAAAATACCTCTTCCAAGCTGAGCAATAAAAGCAAAGCTGCAATAAAATACGTATTACAGCTAACTTCGTATGCTCCAAGGTCAATATTCTTACCACGGGTACCGCAAACATGAGGACATGAAAGTAAGCTGCATCACATCATAATCCGATCTTAGTATTCTCAGTCCACTGCTGGACGTAGGCCTCTCCTAATAATAATAACTCCCCACGGCCGATTCGGCCACGGTGACTGCTGTCGACTCCGTTGTTATCTCTGGTGTGCTCGCATGTGGCTAACGTAGCCAATTCCGTTCGTACGGCTGCCTGCTGCTCCCATTGCGAAGGCTCAATAGAGCACTCCTATTACCTAGGCCTCTCCTATTAACTATGCGTATAGACGCTTTAGGAGGTATATGGTATATGCCCGTAAACGCCACGCTGGGCAAGCGGATTGGCGATCGCAGTAATGTGTCCACTATGATGCCGCTGCTGGCCATCATCAATCTTCTATCAAAGAATGGTCAGTGACACCTCAATCTCTAGTCGGCTATTACAACACCCGCAGGAAGAGTTGGGGTGGTAACAAATGTATTTTTACTTTCATCACCACATGGCCATAATTAATTACATATGTTACGTGAACAACGGTCAACATAGATGATACCATTTTTTTTAAAGCCCTAAGAATCGTTAATTCGCAATGCCAGTGGCCATATTGCCCGATGACCGGTAGGGTCGGCATGTTCTCGAGTGGCGACTACACACTGGACGACGCAGCGTGGGAAGGCTAAGGTGAAGCGACGACCTGGGGTATAACTATTACAGAACAAAATTAAGTTTTAGTAAGAGAGATAGAAAGATACTTCCGCTTGTAATATTAGTTGTAAAGTGGTATGCAATAGGCATCTGGCAAAGGTTGCGGGTGCCTATTACATAACACACCACGACCGATCTTAGTGGCAGTATCTCGGAGAGTCTTATGTCCAGGGTGCTTAGACAAGTTGCCAATCGCTAACGCTTAATCGTCAATCGTAAACGAAAGGCAGCTAACTGTCTTTGTCGTACTAATATGAAAAAGTGACAGAGAGGGAAAACTAAGTAGTAACTTGGCTAAGTATCCAGGAGTCGTCGTCATTCGTCTGATGATGACGTTACGCGAATAGAAACGTTAATCCTTACTATTGTATTCTTTTGCAACCTAGAATGACGGTAGAATCGTAGGTATTTACAGTGAAAAAAGGAATCATTATTTTTCTTATAATATATATATTATTTATCAAAAAAAAGTATACCAGTGTAGAAGTTGCTAGTAAATACGTTTATCCCGTCATTTACAGAGTACTTCAAACTAACGGTAAGGGCACAGGATACTGAATGTTCTGAATTCGGTCGTTAGGTTTATTTTATAGCACTCTTATGTGCAATGGTGAAGCGCTCCTTATGGTTTAGAACAGGAATCCATAACCTTTTTTGCAAGGAATGGGCTCAGAGAAAAAAAAAAGTTTAATTGAAACCAATTTGACAAATCACCAGAATAATGATTTATTTTTTAGTAAATGTTATCACGCTTCATTCCTGTTTACTAATGCTGCGAGAAGACGATGAGATCAACGTAATGACAAATTATCTGCGAAAATACCTTAACACTTAAATTGTTAATGTTCGTCACGGTGAACATAGTCTTCGACCCACTATTTGTATTTTTTAAGACAGAATTTTCTGCTCTATACAACAGCGAGGAGGCTGGAACGCACGAATCTTTGAAATTTGCCTATTTAAATGTTTTAACTCCACACTTGAGTAAAGACTTTCTTGAGAAACGCCAAAACGATAAAGATATATTTATACGTGAATACTAATAAACATACATAATTTTAGTTAAAAATATATGTTAATTCAAGATTACGGGTTTTAAGTTGGTAATAAAACCGAGATTGTGTTCTAAAAGTGCGTGATTATGGGATAATGCAAGTTTTTAAGTTATTTTCGATTTGTTTGCACTCTATTGACGAATCGTATATACTCAGTAATGTACCTTACAGATGAATATTTTTTGTGATCATGAGCGTACTGCCTGTCACTGTAATGTTAAGGTGCGTTCAAACTAAAAGAGCATTCGCTGTTCTAACCTCCCACTCTACGAAATTCGATCGGTACACAAAACGTGATTGGTTGATTTCGTAGAACGGGCGCTAGAACAGCGAATGCTCTTTTGGTTTAAACGCACCTTTAGACGACAGCTGCGGGCATATCAAACAACTCTCCCAAGCAAACATATTCGTAGTGCATTAAACCATCGAAACGAATCTCAAATATCGCGATACATAATGCACGAGACACGTGTCCCGAATCCAACACAATCGAGGGAGTTCAAGGCCGCCGCCATTTTGAATTTCTCCGATGAATTTTATATTTCACTTGACGTTATGACATGTATGATTGGGCTATTCGTTTTTCGAAACTGATTCACCCTAAATCCAGGTCAAAGTCAAAGTCAAATTATTCTTTATTAAATTAGACCCAGCAACGAGCGCTTTTGAATCGTTAAACTAAATAGCGAATGAGAGAAAAAAAAACTACTTGCAGGCAGGATGTTGTAATAATTTAAAAATGTACGGTTTCTTACATAACATAATCATTATCGATCCAGATGTGGGGTGAAAACAGCCGTGCATTGATCAGTCAAATTCTTTCCCATTAAATACCCGTTAAATACAACTAGATATTTTTTTATTCCTAAAATGTATTGTGTATACTATCAGAAACAGGAACAGGGAACAAAACGAGTATTTCATACTTGTGTGCACGAAATCATTTACAAAATAATTTTCTCATTTTTTTATAGCAAAGTAAGCCATAAGGGCAGGACGGATATTGAATAATACAGAGGGCGTTAAACCTTCGCAATATCTTCAGTATCTTTTTGTCGTGCCTCGAATATAGAGTTCTTTAGTACGAGTAAGTAACAAAGAAACAGGGAATTTCTTAAATTTCTATCCCATTTTTTGGTAAAATTTTCTTTGATGTCTATAAGATAAGTAACCGACGTGGCGATTTAAATGCATAAGGGAATCATGAATACGTGATCATTAAATTTCTTTCCCATTAAAATATGCAAATAAAATTTTCATAATACACTTAAGAAGAATAAAGAGACAACGCTTGTTGATTAATAAATAATTGTTCATAAAGTCAATCCTTTTCCATTATATTAACGATACAAAATAGAAATAAATGGTAGGTAATGGTGGTCTGTTTCTGGGACTATTTCAGAAAAAGTATAAGAAACTTTTTTCATAAAAAATGTTTTTTGTACAGTATTGCAATCAAAAAAGCCAGTCGTAGAATAAAGAAATATAATTTATAATTTTTCACAAAACATATACATCTTGTCCTAGTCCGAATACGATTCTAATTAGACCACTAACTTCTATTTTTGTTACTTCCTGTGCACCAAAACAAATATTATGAAAACGCACGAATTGCTCTAAAAACATGTTTTTACATTACAACGTCTCAAATATTCTCAGGATGTAAACTTAAACAATATTTAGCATAAATGTTCCTTATTCTGTAAAATCTTCAACCTTGTATTAAGCAAACAACTAGAAATGTAGCATTTTGTATTCATAGTGTATGCAGTGAGACTGATTGTCGTAGCGCCGGTAGCTACGGTTCGTAGCCGTCGCTACGCCGTAGACGTGCTACGGCGAAATTCAATTCGGCCGATTTTCTCGGAGTATTCTGAAAGATATTTTGTAAGAATGCATTTCCCTTCGAGAAAATAACGTAAAATTTCTAGGGTTGTGACTTTTATGATGGTATTTTGATGAAACAGTAGATTTAGTTTAAATTCTATATATTGGTATTATTGGTCAACAAAAATAAATCATAGTATTTATAATGACACCTCAGAAATTGTTGCAAAACCATTTACAACTAATACAAAGTGCAGTTACGGTACAGAAAGCCTAGATTTACCTGGCAACCTAATTCCAAAAAAATTATTTGCATTTTTACTAAAGTAACACATCGATAACATTTTATTTATTAATGTGTTGCTTTTGTAAAAATAATCTATTTTGTTCTGATTCTGGTTGGTCTGAATGTTAATGTAATTCAAAATATCAGTTTAGATATCTTTTTAATTATTATGGCTTGACAAAATGAAAGTGACAAATTTTATGGGGATCGCGGAAATGCATCTAACGATTTTGGTGAACAATACCTTTGCAAAAACGCTGGTTCAAATCAGCCAGATATTTAATTTTACAAGAAGAACAAACCGATTGAATTCGAATATACTTTTAACATTTTTTTTTCATTTGTTTGTGAACTTTGTAATGTAGATTACAAAGTACACATACTGAAGTAATAGGGATGATGACTGTAGTTAAAATAATTTAACATTATGCACGACATAATACACGAAAAAAATATTACTAAGATGTAGATTGCAGTAATTTTTGTAAAGATCTTCTATTTAATAAATTGAAAAAAAAACTTTAAAAAGTAGGTCATTTGGCAGTACTCAAACGTGACGTCACTTTTGAGTATTTCATATAAATTTCCATAGTAGTGATCGTTTTGACAGTTCGAAAAAAGATGCTGGTTTGACTTGCCAGTCATTATGCCTATTGGAAGGAGTAATCTCATTACTTTTTCCAACTCTGTTGAATACCTAGACCATCGCAGTGTCACCGGCGCGTCATCTGTTCCTGACTGCAAAGCTTTGAGTAAAGGGGGTGAACGCGAGCGAAACGATGCCTTACATAACGGTTATTAAACTCACGTGTTGAGGGTGATTAATAAAAAAATGTACACAGTTAAGGCCTTAATCAAAACGAAAATCACGATCGGGTCAATTGGGTTACGAAAGTTAGTCATACTAATTATATGGTATACTCTATCCATCAATCTTTGCCAGTAGAAAAGGGCGGAAAATTTAAAAATATAATCACCAAATTAAAAATTTAAAAAAACCGACTTCAACCGGTTTCTCCAAGATTCCCGATTTGTTTCCATCATTGGTTTCCTCAAATCCTACTTTCTGAATGCAAATTCTTGTAAATGAATGAAAATTACCAAAAGCGCCATACATGTACCTATAACATTTGAAGAGATCCCTCGATTTCTCCAGGATCCCATCATCAGACCCCAACTTGGTGCCAATGGGACCATCTCGGGGTAATACACGTTCGATCACAAAA
Organism: Thaumatotibia leucotreta; assembly: GCA_025490895.1. Classification (NCBI taxonomy): domain Eukaryota; kingdom Metazoa; phylum Arthropoda; class Insecta; order Lepidoptera; family Tortricidae; genus Thaumatotibia; species Thaumatotibia leucotreta. The sequence continues at coordinate 145,014 of JALPQI010000838.1, read as the reverse complement.
AGAAATTTTAGAATCGGTTCACTATTCTCGGAGATATCAGGTAACATACATACAACAAAAAAAAAAAAAAAAAAAAAATTCAGTCGAATTGAGAACCTCCTCCTTTTTTGAAGTCGGTTAAAAATAATGATACGTTTCATTGATCGCTCATGGAAAAATTTAATGCTTTACTTCTCTACAAATTATTAGATATAAATGTTTTATGATATAAAATAATCTCTTGTTATTATTATTATAATTCAATTTATTTAAAATCAATTTTATGTATTAGTTTTCTTAATGCATGTTAGTTGTAAGATATACCATGATTATTTGAAAAAAAAAAACAAGTCCCGCGAAGTTCCTTACCGGTTCTTCTCGGGGTCAGTGGTGTCGGGTTAGAACCAGAAGTAGTTATAATTTTACGTAACTTAGACCATTCAAAAGACTTTGTTGCTATTCCAATTTGAATAAAGAATCATTTGACTTTGACTTTGAATTTGTCGCCTTTTTTCACTGACATAAGTTGTTATACAAAATTTAACTTAACACAAAAATTATGACGTTAAATTTAGTTTTCATTATATGCCTTTAACTATGTACAGTTTTTTGGCAATCGACAATTGACGTCTTTGTGGATTGACGATTATGAATAATATTATTTGAGTTACATTTATTTAAACTTTATTGCACAATAAAAAAAAACAAATGGCGGACTTAATGCCTTAAGGCATTCTCTACCAGTCAACCATTTATAAGGCAACGATAGAATAAAGCTCAGGGACCGGTTCAAAAAGTATAGATAAATAGCTATTTATGTTGGGTAAACTCGGAACTATGTAAGTAAGTATGCAAACGTCATATGAAAATAAGTACAAGTCTTAGTAAACCGATTTATTAAAGAGCGCAGAAACCATTTGTTTATCGAATCAATTATATGTAAAATTCCATGATTGTTTACTCCACTTAGTAAGAATATAAATCAAAGTTTTATTGATTTAAAACTTTTGTAAATATCCTCTTGAAAACCGGTAAAAATACCGGGATAACGAACAGAACCATAATGTAAAGGATTGGTATCAAGTATATTATGTAGATGTGTCCTATCACTAAACCTACGATATCGAAAATCTATAATTGTGATAGAATATCTTACTTTTATCATGGCTCATATGTTTTACCTTAGTCTGGAGTGTGCTCGAGCCACAATTTCTTAGTTCTTACCTGAAAACAAAAATATATCGTTAGCAATATAAATTTGTAGTGTACTTAATATTGTACTTATGATGGATAGACTTAATACTGTTATGAAACTGTTACAACATAATTAATTACAGATTTCAGAAAACTGTATATAATATTTTTAGTTCTTATACCTTTAATGGTCTTTATTTCAATAATCACAAAACATGCGTAACTTATTTTTCAAATGGCCGTTTGTAGCCCAGTATAAAATGCCTTTAAACATAACTCCCCTGTTTTGCACACGTGTAATAAATAAATATGTTTAACGATACAGCACAATCCGCGTCGTGTGCGCGACCTTCTCCCTCTGGTGCTCCATCAAAACATTAAATTATCCAACATAATTAAATTGTAACGCTCATAAGCCGCATCCAAACAATAACCCTACTGCGAACTTCGAAAACAGCAAATTTCGAGCATCTATCTCTGTCATTCCAACGAAAGCGTCATCAGAGTAACAGGGACACGAAATTGAATAACCTTTCATGTTTGTGGGAGGCCCTCAGGCCGGGCAATCCCGGTCGGGAATTTTTCCATTACACGCCAAATCTCGGACAATGAGGAACTAAACAAGATCAAAGGGGAACCCAATTATGTGGCGCGAGCTAAACGGTTTCTTGTCGGTGGAAAAATACAGGTGTTTTGTAATGCTGTTACAGCAAGGACGAAAGTCAGACGTGAAACGTGATTAGGAATGTTCTAGCGATGTTTTAGTCAAGGAATAAAGGTGTTAGGACTTTTAAAATTAATTTTGTTTAGATATCATTTTTTACTGGTATAAAGGTGTTTTATAATGCTGTTACGACAAGGACGAAAGTCAGACGTGAAACGTGATTAGGAATGTTCCAACGATGTTTTAGTCGAGGAATAAAGCTATTCAAACTTATAAAATTAATTTACTACTGGCATACAGGTGTGTAGTGCTGTTATAGCAAGGAGAATAATATTTTGGACGATGAGTCTGCAGGGTTTTCCTGAAAACAATTTTCTAGAGAAATTAAAATTCATTAAACAGCTTAAAGTAATATCATAATGAAAAGCTAAAAAGAGAAATATTTTATAGTTCCCGGTTTTGGGATGGAATCAATGATTTATTACGGTTTAGGGCCAAAAAATTATGTTTACACATTTACACAACCTTAATGTCATGGCAACACAGTTAAGTAAATACGCATTTGGCACCGAAGCAGTTATTATATCTTTGACAACGACTGTACATATTTTCATGATTCGTCTAAAAAATTTAATCGTGAAGAGTGCTACGTATACCCCTTTCTTTCATTCATAAGAGCCATAAACGTGTATCTTTTAATTATGCACTTTTTAGATATGCTGCGGACAGACGAAGGGAACGCGATTTAAGTAGATTGGTATAGTTAGAAGGTAATACTTTTCTTTCATTTGATAATACGATCAATACTAAAACGTTGAACGTATTCTAAGATTAGATTTTCTATCAAGCGAACTTTGACATTTACAATTGTTCTTTGCAGGAAGGCTAAGCCATAGTTTCTAAACTGCTGAACATATCCAATGGAAAACAAAACAATACACTTCAATTTCTAAAGCCTCCTTTGTAACGCCACTACACTACTCCTTGTTAAACAAGAACCTTTGATTTATTGAAGATATAAATAGTTTACCTCCTCGTGTTACTAGCATTCCTCGACGCTATCAGTTCATGAAACAATTGTCTCGGTTATTCTTATCTTACTCGCTAATTTGAAACCAGACACCAACTTCTTCTTATTATCAGTATCAACATAATCACATCCCAATCACGTGTAGCGTAGTGCAGTGTTAAATTACCAATATTTTTTCATCTCACTAGCTTTTATCCATCGAAATCTGCAAAATGCAAAATTCTACTTTATCTGCTAGTGTGGAAAGTATAAATGTTATTAAACGATTAAACTCGTGTGTACATTTTATCAACATTCAATTTTTTTTATTTATTCATCCTTCACATGCTCGGTTTTTAGTACTTGCACGCGCGCTAAACGAATTTGCAGCCTAAAGCTAATGCAAAAAGCATAAAATTAACTATTTTCTGCAACTACTCGTAAACATTGAAGTTTTAATTCACAAACTTTTCCACTCTTAAAAAGAAGCATTCATCGTGCTGAGGACCGAAAAGGTCGAGAGATTCTGATATCGTCAACAAAGTGCCTTTTGTGCTGTGAAAACTGTCAGTGTACACAATAAGAGTGGCCGCTACGCTTTTTGATTTATAGACGATGTACTTCATACTACACTTGGGTCTCAAAAACGCGTTATAGCCTATGGACAAAAATGCAGTACCTGGAGTGTAATAGGAGATTACTGGCTATATGTTCAAAATTATAGTATTCGTACTTTATCCCTTTAACGGGCATGGCAGACAGATGCGCAAACGGGAATGCGCAAAATTGGACTCTTGCTACTTTGACACAATGTTGAAACATGGTGGGAAAAATATTCCCTCTGCCTTATAAAGGGTTATGCGTCTCGTAAGTCGTAAAGTACATAGAGGTAAAAAACTGTACAATACTGTACATCACGGTACGCCTGGCCTACCCTAGTTACGACTTACAATTACACCTTGATTCAATGTCTACTTCTTTTTAAAGTCTTTCTAAAAATTGAGATGGGGAATTTGTTGGTTTTATAACGAAGGGAATATATTGAATTGTTTTAGTAATAAGCATGAAATAAAACTATGAAAACGGATAAACTCGAAATAATATAATTAACTTTAACTTCATTCCGACGTTTCGAACACTTTACAAGGTTCGTGGTCTGCGGGCTACTGCCCGACTGGCTGACGTCGTAATGAAACTAGAGGAAAAAATAATAGTATAGCAGTTAAAAATGCAGTAATAAGCAGATATTCCACAGGACCGTTTGCAAAAATGGAAATGTTACATCTACTTTTACATAATTATGGTTCAGAATTTATGGTAAATCGAGGCCTAATTATGTTCAGCAGTGGACATCCTTATTGCTGAGACAGTGACGACAAATGATTAGAAAGGGAAAAAGTGCTAAGTTGTTTTTGTTTAATGTATACCTCGCCATTTACAAATAAGCTCTTATAGTAGAGGTCCAAATGGAAAAAATTGTGCGCTGTGAGTTACAGTTTTGTAATTTTTACCAGAGCTAGAGGGTGTAAAAATAAAAATTTTTAGATGTGGAGGGAAAACCAATTCCTCCCCTGAACGAGGGGGGAGGGGGGTGAATGTGCATACGGAAGGGTTATGTTTAAAAATTTTTCGTCTAATATTTAGGCCTACTATTCATTGTTTGGTAACATTTTCATATAAAACAGACACGGGGAATTCATTTTTGATAATAAACATGAGGCTTTTCATACATTAAAAAATAATTATTGGTATAAAGGTAAAATAATCACCGTTTTTATTTTGATTGATGCGTTATATAAGGATTACCAAATAAATATATGAAAATAAAAAAAATACTACAAGATAGCATATTTATTGTAGTTTTTAAAAATATATACTTTTTGGAACTTTCCATGCAAAAATAAGGTGTAAAAAAAATGCACCTGTCGCGTACCTTGAAAAAAAAGGGACGTTGCTTTGACTTATTGTTGACAGTACGTTTCTACTGCGGGAATTTAGCGATTTTGCGTAAACAAAATACTCCATAATGTCTGTTAGGGCAAATTGCATCAACCTGGGTTAACCAAGCAACCCGGGTTAAACGTTTATTTCACACGGAATTTGATAATTGATAAATTTCTTATGAAGTAAGTGACTGACCCGGCACTATTACAGAGGATATCCGAGACATCAGCCTATGTGATATTAGAATGGCTCTTGAACAGCTCAAAAATAACAGGGCGTCTGAGGAAGACGGAATTATAGCTGAGCGTCTGAAGCCAGGTGGTAAACCAATCCTTATGGCCCTTCAGAAGTTGTTCAACTCCGGAAGGGAGAACGCATGGAACAGAAGAGTGGTGGTACTGTTCTTGAAAAAAGGTGACAACGCCTTATTGAAGAACTACCGATCCATCTCACTTCTGAGCCATATTTATAAGATGTTTTCAAGAGTCATTACGAATCGTCTTGCACGCAGGCTTGATGACTTCCAGCCTCCCGAACAAACCGGTTTCCGAATTGGCGTTTCGTAAATGTTATGCAGAAGACCGAGGAATAGGTATAACCTGCCCCTCTGTTTAGCGTTTAGCGTTTGTGGACTACGATAAGGGGGGTTTCCATGACGTACTAATGCGGTTTAATTTAGGTCGAGAGAAAGGGACAAGGCTATACGAGTCGTGTATCACTGCCCCTTTCCCAGAACCTAAACTGAATCGCATTAGTACGTCATGGTAACCCCCAAGGCCTTCGATTTGATCGAAGCTCTACAGTCTCTTTAACGGTACCAAGTAGACTACCGCTACGTCGAAATGTTGAGGTGTTTGTACGAAAGCGCCACTATGTCAATCCGACTCCAAGACCAGAGCTTGAAGCATATTATACTGCAGTGGAAAGTCAGGCAAGGAGGTGTCATCTTCCCTAATCTGTTTACCGCTGCACTGGAAGATGTCTTTATGACTGGACTGGAAAAGGTGAGTATCAACATAAACAGCGAGTACCTCACTCACCTTCGATTCGCTGATGATACGGTGGTCTTGGCTGAGACCTTGAAAGATTTCAGTACGATGCTCGCTGACCTCAGTAGCGCCTTCGAGCGAGTTTGTCTTAGGATAAACATGGATAAGACGAAAACTCCAGTTACAATCGCAGACTAAACTTGAAGGTGTAGACGACTATAATATATCCTAGGACAAGCTACCCAGTTAGGTAGGTCCAACTTTGAGTAAGAGGTCAATCATCGAATCCGACTAGGTTGGGCAGCGTTTGGGAAGCTACGACACATCTTTTCGTCCAATATTCCGCAGTTCTTGAAGACAAAAATATTTGATCAGTGTGGCAACACACACTGATCAAAGATTTAAAAGAGTGATGACATACGGTACTGAAACGTTGTCACTTAGAATGGGCCTCATAAGAAAGCTTAAAGTCACCCACAGGGCAATGGAGAGGGCTATGGTGGGAGTCTCTCTGCGAGGTCGTATTAGAAATGAGACGATCCGCAGCAGAACCAAAGTATAGCTCCATAGCTCTCCGAATCACTAAACTAAAGTGGTAGTGGCAGTGGGTGGGGCACATTGCACGTAGAACCGATGGCCAATGCGGCGGCCTCGCAGGTGGAAGGCACAGCGTGGGTAGGCCCCCCACAAGGTGGACAGTGAAGGTCGCAGGAGTCCGCTGGATGCGAGCGGCGCAGGACCGGTCATTGTGGCAATCTTTGGGGGAGGCCTATGTTCAGCAGTGGACGTCTTTCGGCTGATATGGTAATAATGATGATTTATGAAGTAAACGTTTAACAATTGATGTCAAATTCCATATGATATAAACTTTTAACGTGGGTGAACTGGGTTAGTTGTTTAGTCCCGGTTAGTGAAAATTACCTTTATCGTCTTTGGTAATGAGATCATTACCTAATGACACTTGTAAAAATGATTACCCATTCCGATTCATATGATAAGATACTATATATATCATACATGTGATCAGATAGACCAGATATATAATATACACGCGGTAAACAATAATCGATAAAATCTAAAAATAGAATCTGAACAAATAAAATTCTTAATAATCTTAAGTTATTTAAAAAAAGATGATCAGAAAATATTCAATTTACTTTCATATCAATAAATATTTACAATTGTAATATGTACAATAATATGTAAGTACAAAAATATGTACGAGTATAATCTATGAGCGGTTGCCGGCACAAAAGTCTCTTTTTTGAGGTTACGCGTTACGCGGAGGTTTTTGTTGGAGGTACGCGTCAGGTAAATTTTTTTTCAGTGTTTTTTTGTATGAAAGACTACAAAATGTGTATATTTTTAAAAACTGCATTAAATATGCTATCTTACACTATTTTTTTAAATTCGATTAATTTGTTTTTTAATACTTATATGACGCTTAAATAAAAATATAAATGGTAACTTTTTTACTTTTACTCCAAAAAATCTACATTTTTATATGAAATTGCTCATGTTTATGATAAAAAATGGATTTTCCAGGTCCGGTTTACACGAAAATGATACCAAACAATGCATAGTAGGCCTTATTAATTAGTAAAAAAATATTAAACGCAACCATTCCGCATGCACATTCAACCCCCTCCCCCCGCGCTCAGGGGGGGAATTGGTTTTCCCTCCACATCTAAAAACAACTATTTTGAGACCCTCTAGCTCTGGTTAAAATTACAAAACTGTAACTCGCAGCGCACAATTTTTCTCAACTTTGTATGGACCGTGACCCTTACTATTATTAAGTGGTCACACACAAAAAGCTGTAAAGCGTATAATTTTGTATGATACCTAAGATGAGATTCTTTAGGTATTTTAAGACCAATATAAAGTATATAAAATGAATTAATCTGTTAATGTTCATTTTGTTCATTATGTTTATAAAATAATTTCAACGGACTGTATGCAGTAAGATCAGTCTAAATCGGACAAACAGAACTATCCACGAGAAACTAGACAGAAAAATCCTGCTATTTTGTAAATAGAGCCTCAATGAGCTCCTTTAATTTGAGGATCCGACATCAGGGCCTTAGGAGGCCTATCTCTATTATAAAATATTAGTTCTGATTTGATATTACTCATGACTTTGTCTCCCTCTCTTTCGCACCGCAAGATCAATGATCTTAGTCTTTCGCACCGGAAGATCAATTGGCACCCGCCAGTTTTACTGCGCTCAGAGTTGCGAGTAGAGTCCAGAAGGCTTTAAAGCTCAGTCAAATATGCACAGTTTTTTTGAGATGAGAGCCGCATACGAGGGGTAAACGTGGCAAGCGTCATTCGTCATTTTCATACTTAGGGCCTGTGTCATCCGCCGAGACTTCGGTGGTAGCCTTACCACACGAATCCCGTGAAAGATGCAAGAACTTTTGAATATATTGGTAGACGTAGTTGACAATTACCAATAATTATATCCAAAAAATGCATGAGATACCCACTGAAATCTGGTAATAATGTTGCCACCGAAGTCACGGCGGTTGAAACGCTCGGAGAATTGCCCATTAAAAGTCTTTTTATTTTATATGATTGAGAAAAAAATAGTAGTAGTTTTATCTGACGGATATATTTATCCGGCGATTTTGAAACAGGTCGTTAAGTGCCTACTTTCGCATTAGAGAGAGACCACGATAATGTGTGTTCGCTTTAGGGTTTAGACTGGTGTTGTCTATAACTGACATCGAGTGCGTATAAGGTACAAAATGATATTCAGTAAAGGTGCATTTAGACCAAACGAGCATTCGCTCGTTCTATCCCCCACTCTACGAAATTCATACAAAACGTGATTCGTCGAAATTCGTTGATTTCGTAGAGTGGGGGATAGAATGAGCGAATGCTCGTTTGGTCTAAATGCACCTTAAGATAATATGTGGGCTTTATCAAAGCGATACTAAATCAAAGCGTAATTTAAATTTAGAATCGGTCCCAGTACTAATGATAGAAAAGCCTCGTGTAATTAAAACTTTTTTACAGATTCCAGAAAATGTCTCCGGTATTTTTAAGGATTACGCTGCTTTGAGAAAATTGAGTCGTGCACTAAATGACTTTGTAAATAATTAAAGAAGAATTTGACTTTTAAATTTTGCCTCGTCTCTGGATTTAATAATTAATGAGTGGGCACTCATTGCAAAACGTACCTATTTATTTACCTGTATAAAATATATAAGTATACAGGGTGTTCGTTTCGATTTGTTATAAATTAGACAGGTTACTTGGGCCATTAATACAAGTTGTCTGGTATATCGGCTTTTGGAAAATTCGATAAAAAATATATTTTTTTGTTTTCATACATAATAAATGAAACGGTAAGTGTGAGAAAACCTTAAGAATAAAATAAAAGTTAATTTCAGGTGATTGACGGCACATGTCAGAATAAGTAGCATTAGAATGTAATAAAGGTTGCAATACACCGTGTCCAATAAATCCGAATACAGAACAAATATAAAATAAAACAAATGGGCAAAAAGATCCTACAGTTATTATTATGTTTTATGAATGGCACACTTATATACTATCGGCCTTATTCATAAAAAGTTACGCGCCCGCTGATGGGTCGTTGTTGACCGGATGGCTAAAAACGTTATTCATAAACGTTCAATAGCGCTATTCAGCCGCTCAAACCTACTATAAATCCCCCGAAAGTTATAGAGCCGAGGACCCTTCTATAACGGTCTTATAACTTCTTATTTAACAAGATGGCTGCCAAAATTTTGATCAGCTGATTTTTGACAGGTGCATAACCTTGCGTTTAAAGTAGGCAGAAGAGAAAAGATAAAGGTATGAAAGTCTGATTTGGTGTATAGTTTTTTATATAGTCTATTCATCTGATTATTATTAAAGATGTATCCAGAGATACTTAATTATATTTAGATAGGTTTTTAAAATAAATATCCGATGATTTATTATAAGTAGTTACGCAGTTTCGATTTTCTCTACATGCAACATTACACGAATCAGAAATGGTGGGAAAACTAATCTCCAATGATAGTTTTTCAACCATTTCAACTTCAACGTCAATACGCAGTGAGACTCCATCATGCAGGCCTTAAACGCTATTGATGCCATAAATAATTTGTGTAATCCGCCGCGGCGTCCAAAAATATATAACATAAGGGCAGATCCCATTGAGGATCTGCCCGATGTTGAATTTAGGCGGCGATACCGCTTTAATAAGGCGACTGTTTTGTATATAGTAGAGTTGGTGAAAGAAGACCTGAAGAAAGATCGCAGAGGAGCTGGCCTCACACCAGAACTTCAGGTTCTAACTGCAATTAGGTGTTGGGGTCGCAAGGAAGTAAATATTTATTTATTACTTACCCGTACTACTAACTGCCCATACCTAGGTATTAACTAGCCATACAATTATGTTTCGTTATCTGACCGTCATCGCAAGTACCTAATCATAAAGCTAACTGTTTTGATTAGTTACCTACCTAGTTTTTGTTATTTTGATTCATTTTGAGAGGTCAGGCAAATAATATAATTATTTGAGATAAAAGTAAGTAACAAGGAATTAGGAAATATTTGCGAATTCCCGCCAGACAGCTGTCAAACTTTTTTTTAATTTGCGGTGAGACCACATTTTTGTCTATGATTTTGTCAAGGCGCCAACATAACGCGTCTAATCCGTTCAACAGCGGCTCAACAGTTATCGGAGAGATATTGAGCGTTTATGAATAACACTTCTTATAAACCGTTCAACAAGACTTATCGGCTCGATAACTATTGGGCCCCTCAAACCTTCAACAAGGAATTTTTATGAATAAGGCCGTTTATTCACAACAAATATTTTGGAATAACTCCAGCTACAACTTTTTTACCAGCCTCAAACGCGTTTCAAACGGATCTTACGCGGCACGCACCATTTTCTTCACATTTGACCCCAAATACCCCTGGTAACCTTTTTGAAATGATCTAGTTTCCTGATTTTATAAAAATGTAGTCTTTAAAGCATGTATTACCATTCAAAATAATCTAATACGCCTAAACCGGGCATGGCAATTCATGTTTCGACTAAAAAACTGCCAATTTAGTCTGAAACCACGCTGGAACGCCATTTGCCGTCTGTGCTGGAGCTGCGTCTTGTTAGAACACATGATACTCTTTCCCAAGCACTTTTTAAACTTAGGAGCATTTATCTTCTCCACAAATTCGGTTTTGTAGAAAAAAACGTTAATTTTAACGCTTTTATCTAAAAGTACTGAAGGCAGCGTAACTCGCTTACATACTGCATCCCACGCCATGATCGAAAGTGAGCTCTGGAACCTAGGACCATTTTTCTGATAGCCCGGAATGTGTTCTATACTTGGTACCCACAATCGCCAATTTTGAACATGATAAGTCTGTTCTACCCCATACGGATTCTCGTAATAAAAATTAACTCGTCACCTGCGTGCCGAGCAAGTATTTTGTTGGCACTTTACACTCTTTTCTTCTGACACTGCGGATATGACACATTCATTGTGGTTGTATTTTATTAAGATGAAAATACTCTTTACTTTACATTACTATTTGATAACCTGTGATTCCTGTATTTTTAGAACTGAGGTAAAATATGTGTATTCGAACTTATTGGACAGGGTGTACACTTGTTCAGTCATTAAACTTATTTTTTTAATAACTCAATAACGGTAAGAGTTAAAACACTAGTTTCTTAGAGAAATAAATTATATTTGACCAAAATAAGCTTCCCTTAAAGTTTATAGCATATGAAGAAAAACACGCTGTATAATATAGGTATACAAAAATTATTGCGCATTAAAAATAAAATTGTGCGATCAAAAGTTGTTGAACGTTTTATTTTTCCTTCATTTCTAACATTGTTAGTATAGTTCGTAAGCGTTTTTGCTTATTACAAAATCAATAATTAATCTGTTGATTAAACCAATTTGGCTATTAATTTACACACCATTAACCGTAAATAATATTATGTACGTGTCTAATAATTTAAACTTAATTGAAGGCTATAGACATAATTAACTTTGTTAGTCAGCTTTCCCAATAAATACTACCGTCCACACTTTCAACCGACTCGTTTAAGCCCTTATTGCGTACACATAAGGTCGACCAACTGTCGGTTAAATCTTGCTACAAGTACCTATAGTTGTTTCTAAAACGTAAATGATCTTGATCCTTGTGCCCCGGACATAAGTTCCGAAATGTAAACATATTTCTAGACCGATTACTATAAAATTAACGAAGTTTGAAGAGCGATCCGTCTGAGCTCATCTTATAAACATATTCCGTTTCGCAGGTAGGTACGAGTAATATTGAGATTATGGCCTTGTAATCTTCTGGGATAAATAGCGGTTCTGAGTCGAATGCCAAAAAAGGACATAATTAAGGCTGGTTTCAATGTCACGCGGAGCAGCGCGGACCGCCCGCGCAGAGCAATAATATATGTATGGCCGTCCGCGCGGATACCTCCGCGCCAGTCTGAAACGCGCCATTGATTCAATACATATTGCTCCGCGCGGAGCGATCCACGCGGGCGGGTCCGCGTGACACTGAAACCAGCCTAAAGGCCTTTAATGAAAACACAACTTAACGTCATAATTTGTGTGTTACGAAGTTAAATTTTGTGTAACAACTTTTAGCACTGAATAAGGACGACAAATCCAAATTTTCTATAAGCGATCAACAATACGAACCAATATCTTTTAAAATTGCCCCCTTTTACTACTGCCGGAGGTGTTGGGCAGATTATATCAGATTATTCTCCAATTTCAGACATACAAGGAAATGATATGCTCATAACATGGATATATTGGATATGTACTGTATGAATATGAATATAAATATGCTGTATCAACCGAAACTGGAAAAAGTTATATTTAAGGAATATTATTCGCTTTATCTATTTACTTACCATTCAAACAAACTAAAGCCAGAAGGTTACATAATTTTATAAAAATCACGTAAAAATACACCCCAAATGTTTTGTACTTGATATTCCACTACCGGTCTTTAGAAAATGCTCCAGTTTTTCGCATCCCGTTGAAGAATGCAAGGTTATACGAACTGAATTTGTCCTGTTTACCCCTTGAAGGTCTGACGCCTTGTCCCTTAAAAAGTTGATGTCTAAGTTGAAGGTCTAAACCTTGGATCTTTATTGGGCAAGTAAAGATTTATAGCTCCCAAACTGAGGTTGTCTCTGATTCTATTGTTCTCAAAATTAAGTAACAAAAACGCGTTATGCAATCTTATTTCTATATAGACAAACACAGATAACAAATACAGGTTTAAATTTAAAATAAACACTCCAATTAATACTTACCATTATAAAGCCGCTGTCTATAACTAATATTTAATAACGGTTTCCATCTTTGAGGCAATGTACTGGTCAAAAGATATAGGATAAAACTTTGATCCATCATACTAGTAGCTTAAGGGTTGTCAAAACAAGTTTATTGATGGTTTAACACTCCTCTAGATAAGCGTTCGTCCTCAAGTTTATTTAATATGAACGATTACATCTGTATATCATCAAGTTTTGTAATCCATTTCTTTAAATAGCTTGTATTAGGTTTCGTAGAAGTTTCATATTTTAAACGCATCTTTGTATTTATCGGCTTTATATGTCATATACCCTTATTCTTAAGTATACTCTTTCACGTTCCTAGAAGTTACACGTGAATTATTTAGTTTAAAAGAGCCGCAACGCACATAAGAAAAGTCTGAAGATGCAAGCCTAACCCCTCATCAGGGAACGTGATTGTATGCCCAAAAAAATAGTCTTATGCGCAAAAACCCCCAAGTCCTTAGGCACTGGTCTCACCGCGAGCTACTTAGCTATGAACTATCGGCTATAAACGCGAACAAAAGATACGCTCTCTCGTATAAATAAAAGAGACACGGCGATACTCGCCCAGTTATCAGCCGAGCGAGTATCGTCGTGTCTCTTTTTTTTACAAGGGAGTGCGTATCTTTTGTTCGTGTTTATAGCCGATAGTTCATAGCTTAGTAGCTCGCGGTGAGACCAGTGCCTTATTCACCCAATCGTCCACCGTCTATAAGAGACTCAGACCAACTGCTTGAAACGACAGTTCATGCTCCGGCAGTATAACGAGTGTCTCGAACAGCGCTAACTGCAACTCATAAGAAGGTCAGGGGTGCCACGTCGCCACTTTGCGCCGCGCCCGCGCTAACGATTGCTGTCTTCGCTAGGGCTGCTCAAAACTTTGAAATATTTCCGTATTATTACAGAATTTTTGAATTATAAAGTAATAGGCTAGTAAGCTAGACAACTGATTGTAAAATTCCTATATTCGAAAGAGCTTCAAAACCAACAGCGTAATGAGCGTCTCAAATTACGTTGCCTTCGACAGAGCTGCCCGATATTTTTGCTCAATTTTGCCCAACAGACCTCAAGCAAAATTACCACGATGCCAATAATATCTTATATTTGTACAGTAGATTAATAATAGTGGCTTGTCTTTACTTGCCACATAATGGGGTGTAACAAATAGTATTTTTAGGGTAAACTTGGTTAAGATTTTATTTCCTAATGTATTACTACTATTTTTACAGGTATAACGATTGCACATCATATTTGTGAACAATACACATAAATATAACTTTACTCTTACAAGTTACATGTGACGACAAATTATAAATTAACTCATTCGTATTATCAAAATGTTTGATAATATGTATAAGTTAATGGTGGTGTTTACTGTTTGTATTTAACACCTTTATTTCTACGCTAACACATTAGCTATAGCTCTAAGTACGTGTACCACTGTACCTATTATAGGTGAATGAACTTTTTTCTGTATGTTATTGTCATGGTTACGGTCGCCTGAGTCACGCTAGTTTTATGCAAAATTATGCTACTTAAACTATGCAAACATACATTTTTCTTGTGTTAATAAGCCCTTTCCTTAATGAGCCACCTACAGACATGCACTACTTACAGCATTGCATGCATTACTTGCATGTTTGCTTATTTAAATAGCATAATTTTGCATAAAACCAACGTGACTCAGGTGACTGTAAACATGGCAAAAACAGACAGAAAAAAGTCGATTCACCCACCTACATGTAACGTTTTTGTACAAAAACTAAAATTTTCTGTTTCGTAACAACACATTGTCAATGTAGGTACTACTTTATAGCCAACATCATTAGTTAGTACGCCGTCAAAAGGAAGTGTCCTTAACAATGCATGTGTCTAACGACCGGGTGGCAACCCTAGTCCGGAGGGCGCGAGCAGGGCGTTATTTGGGAAATAAAACTTAACTGCGCGTCGTCTGGGCTTTGTATTGTCTGTGGTCCATGCACGGACACCGTTACTGACCTGTTTACAATGGACAATGTACTTTTTAATATTAATATTACAGTCGGTAAGATTTTTTTATACTAAGAAGATTTTCATTCTAACGATTTCAGTTTGGGATGGGGTTAGACCTCTCACTACTAAAACTCTTAAAAGTCGAAGTTTCTCAGACATATTAGCATTTTTAGGCTTGCGAAAAGAATGAAGCTATTTGAAACTTTATTGCCGTAAACGTAAGGAGTTTTTAAGATTTGACGTTGAAAGCAATTTTAGGATAAACGAAACTTTTATAGTTTAGTACATGTATTGTAGAGGTTGCATAACAATCCCATTATTTTTGGATGAATTTTGAATTTAAATATATTAAAATCAATTTGATGGGTTCGTATTTACATCATCACCCTCCATTTATGTACTTGTATTTGAATATTGCGACTGATTTACAAGGTGAAAGATATGAAGTGTTACCAAGTACATTTTATTAAGTCTGGTGTCAAAGTAATGGCGGCTTGTTATCGGACATATGTTTTGGACACCGCATTGAAATCTTAGGCCCGCAAACATTTGAATTATAGACCGCAAACATAAGAATATATTAAAATCAATTCGATGGGTTCGTATTGACATCATCACCCTCCATTTATGTATTTGAATATTGCGACTGGTTTATTGTGGTCACACGGTAACATGGTAAATTACCTACATATGTTTTTACCATTATACATTATTTTTAGGGTTCCGTAGCCAAAATGGCAAAAACGGAACCCTTATAGATTCGTCATGTCCGTCTGTCCGTCTGTCCGTCTATCCGTCTGTCACAGCCAATTTACTCGGAAACTATAAATGCTACAGTAACGAAATTTGGTAAGGATATGTGTTGTATAAACCGCTACAGAAATGTGATACTAAATTGTAAAAAAAACCATTGGGGTGGGGGCCCTCCATACATGTAACTGAGGGATAGAATTTTTATTTTAGTTGTACATAAGCGTGTGGGGTATTAATAGAAAGGTCTTTGAAAATGATATGAAGGTTTATACATCACATTTTTATTTAAGCAAATCGTTTTCGAGATATCAGGTCTCAAAGTCTGAAAAATGTGTCCCCCCCTCTATTTTTTAAACTACGCGATATAAAATTCTGAAAAAAATATATGTTATGCACATTAATAAACTCTATCAACGATTTTTGGTTTGATAAAATTATCTCCTATAGTTTTTGAGGTATGTTGATTTAACTGTATTTTTTTAATAATAAATTGATAATGGTACGGAACCCTTTGCGCGCGAGTCCGACTCGCACTTGGCCGGTTTTTAACTAGAGAAACTGCCACTTGCCCTAACGATTTCCATTAAAAGATAGGTTTTTTTTACAAAAGGGCTGCCCGTGTGCGGGCTTTGTGATTCTAATGCATTCACGACAATCTCATTACCCTCTGGCAGGAGCGCCTTTGAAACCGCTCTACTGTTCGTCGAGCCAAAATAAAGGGTTAAATGTGTCATAAAGTTAAGCCACGACCAGGTTAACTGGATTTCTTTTCGAGCTTGAACGTTCTAAAATAAAATTGCGATTGTTTTATTTTGTAATCTGAGTTACATTTTAGTTGGGAAATCATGAAGAAACCGATTCGAAATCCGATGCGTAGTTTTAAAGATTCCATACATAGGAATATAGGAACAGAAAAACGACTTTGTTTTATACTACCTATGTAGAGTATGGTAGTGATAGTGACTATAATATTTATAATTTACTTTCTCAATTGTCCCAGTCACAACTATGTCCATTCTTGGGTTTAAGTTTATGGTTTAAGATAAAACACTTCCTAGCAGTCAAGGACGGTGACGATTTAATAGATAGAAATTTAATTTTCGATATTCCTAAAACTTCTCTCGATCTTCCCGGTAGCTTGTGATGGTCCCGTGTTTGAACTTTTGTCGTCATTGCCGTCACGTTCTAACAAGTATGCAAGTGCGAAAGTGATGCGTAGAACGATAAACGAGTAACGCCTGACCACAATATGCCACCTGGAGCACAGAGCACAACATACAAGCTATGTCAGAGTGGACACGTGCCCAATAATGCCCAGTCACCCCGGTCACATTGCGCGGCTGCATTATTCAGTGGAGGTTCGCAAAACAATTCCTACGCCAGCGAAGCAAACTAATTGTTTAGACCTTTAGATTTACAACCAGTTTACATAATAGGAGGTTCAAGTTTTGCAGGACAGTGGTAAGGAGCTAAGCAGCAAAAATAGTTCGCGTGTGTTGATGTGCCCAGCAGTAACAATCGGTTTCTGATTCATCCTTTCTTTTTATCCAAACATAGCAATCAACCGTACGGCCCGCGTGATGGTAAGCAGCTACCGCAGCCAATACACGCCTGTAACTCTAGGAAATTCATAACCTTTGCTGACACTCCAGCATTATGTGCTTTGTCGTCACCAGTATCCTTTCCAAAAATTTCGAAGAATCGCTGATAACTGGATTTCATATACGCCAACGGTAGTGTATTTCCACTGATTCTGTGAGCTGCAATCCTCGTACGGAATCATTTTTTTCATACGAAGGAAAATAACGGATAAATAGCTTGGTGTAATATTCACTTTGCCGCCGGTGTAAAGTTTAACATGACTAAATATTTTCGGCACTGAGCGCGGACAGTGTTTGGTTACACTTGTCCTTCGTCAATCCCAGTAACGTAGTACGCCATTCCTGGTTATACTGGTCGTACAATCCCGGATGTATTCAGGAACTCAGCAGTGTAACGAGTGCACTTTGTCGCCGCCCTGTTGCTCGAGTTTAATGCTCGTTTGTGTCGGCCAGGAAACGGTGCTATGTTTGACCTGAATTTCTAGTCTTGGTCTTGCAAAATAAAACTGTAGAAACCAGGTAAAGTGCATTCTGGAAAAAGCTGCCGTGGAACTTTGAACGTGAGTAGGCTATTTTTAGTGTCTATTTACAAAGATTTTCTCTCGCATTTATTTCACTATCGCTTATTTTATATCAACTACGCTTACTAAGTAGGTACACGCTTTAGAAATTTAATAAAAAATATGTTACTATCCACAGAAATGTTATATTACTTAGCTGACAAGCTTAAGAAAATTTATTGAAAATCGACAATTCATTTATACAGCTAATATTGCTTAATCCATTACTAATTATGAGTAAACCTCATTAGCGTTTGTATTTTTGTTATTTTTTTTAAATTTTGAAGTGTTTCAAATTATACTTTCATTGTAGATTTCTTGATTATTAAATCAAGGTTTTACGATACTTGTTACATATTTCTATTGAGTAAGTCCAAAGTTTATTGTATTATATTTTAAGAAAGTATGTAATTGACTGTAAGTGCTTAAGGCCAGCCGTGTATCCTATTACTTTATCTTTTTGAAATTGTAAGCTTTGTATCTTGTTGGTGTGTTATATAAATAAATACTTGAGACTATTATAATTATTACTCTGAATATATTTATACTTAAATTTTAAGGCAGGCTGGAAACACCTTTGAAATATTACTCAACACTTTCTAGATGCTGTCTAGATGAGCAGAATTAATGGTTCGCTATTTGAGTAGTCTCGAAATGCCATCCTGCCAGCCTTCCGCAATCTCAGAGTTCCAGTGACGGCATTTATAGCACACAAACCTTTATCCTGGTTCAGCTTAGGTAACCGACTTACTAATTTAACGAAAGACAGCTATTAAATTTTAAGAGGATTATTATTTTTGCCTTCAAGGAAATTTGGTAGACACCGAAAGGAATTATAATAACGACGATGAACGTAGGCAGTATAGATGTAATTAAAATATCAAATAAATAGATTTAAAAGAATATATGAATACATTTCAATTGACTCGATACTAAATCTATCAAACTTGTAAATTGTATCACGTGCACAAATAGGCATGCGTAATTTTCTACGTCTTAGGTACCCTATTAATATGTGGTCGAAAAGTATAGGTATATTCATGGGTATAAATGAATATGCCTATACTTTGTATGTATAATTGTATGCATAATTTTAAAATATATTTCTACGTGATGATGTGGCATAAAAACAAAATTATAAATCGTTTCATGATAATGTGTCGCTTGGTTCGTATTGTTATGTATGTCATAGTTCATAGTAGGTTACTTTTGATATCTATAAATATCCGCGTGTCATCGTGAGCGAAACCTTATATATCTTCTGAGAATAGATTTTTACATTTCTATAGCAAAATAGTAATAGGTATAAGAAAATTCATATTTATATGAAATATGTGGTAGTTGTCACTGCGCAAGGCGAAAAAACCCGTACATCTTTCGATATCGAGGAAGATATACGGCCGACTTCGATAGCATTATAATTTATTGCCACTTCGTTATTATTTGCTACCTCATTCGGTGAATATTATGCGGTGACGTGAATATGTTGGTGCTAGTATTACTTGATCTCCATGTAATTTCTGACTACACTGTAAATTTATTTAAAAAAGGATTTTTCGAGCGGCGAGGAGGTCCAATTGAGTTGCTGTTAGGCATACTTACTCGACGTCCATAGAAGTCAGCTCGTCAAAGGGTTCAGTTTGCAAACAACTTGGAAGATGACAGTTTGCGCGATGTCATTTATATTACTCGTACAAGAATTTAAAGGTGCGAAGGCTCCATTGCATCCGCCGTCTATAATTATGAGAAGAGTATAAAAGGTAAGGTTGCATATGTTGCGTACCATAAGTGTGTCCTTTACCTTAATATTATAGTTTTTAAACAGACGGTAGCCCACTATAAAGAGTTCACAATGGTTTTTTAGTTAGTTTTATAATCGCATGAAAGGCTTGGTAAATGCACAATGAACTGTAAGGAGACATCAATAGTAGAGTTAGGAACTCCTGGTTCTCTGGACCCAGGTAGCATCGGTGAACGCAATTTCTCAATTCGACTGTTTTTTTTCTGTATGTATGTAACTCGATATTTCCGAGGATCGTGATCGTGACCGATTTTCTAAATTATTTTATTAATCGAACGGATGCCCTTGGCACCAAGTTGGGGTCTGATGACGAGATCTTGAAGAAATCAGTTGAAGTCGGGTTTCATTTTTGTTTTAATTGGTGATTTATCTTGTGTCCGTCACGCCGGTTGGGTCAAGTCGATAGCCAGCATAGCGTTGTGAACACCAGCCCAGCGGGAACTTCTCAGAAGCTCGTGATTTCCCTCGAGGACACGCGTTTATTTATACTTTTTACTGTATACCCATTTAATAATGTTAAATTAGGAAGAAATTAATTTCATTTCAATCAACTTCAGGCCTTGATTGTTTTTAGGAACGATATAATTGCGGTTTGTATAAGAACACAAGAAATCAGAAATATAACATTTCAAATAATTCAAAACAGTTTTCTAAGCTTTGGTTGATTGGACAGTTAGGGCTGATTTTTCAATCCTCAGTTAAAAGTATCCGTCAGTTAAAAGTATTACCATCCTTATCGCTGGTCATCAGTCAAAAAAGGATAGAGCTAACATTTGACAGTTACTGTTATCTGGGGATTGAAAAATCAGTACTTAAAGTTACGCATGGAGATGAAAGTGATAGGAAGGTGATGCTGATGATAGTTACGGATTTATTTTATACAGTATGTATCACCTCGTAGAGCAAAGAATGAAACCCATTAATGTTTAGATCATACTAAATAACTTTTACTATGGCGCCAAGCTCGAATTCGCGAAAAAAAAAATTACTCTCCCATACAACGTGTTCATGATCACGCAATCAAAATGTATAAAACTGTCAACATTTTTTTCGTGAATTCGGGTTTGGCCCCATAGTAAAAATTGTTTAGTATGATCTAAACATTAATTGGTTTCTTTCTTTGCTCTACGAGGTGATACATACTGTATGTTGTCCAACAACCTTCATTCCCTAACAATATACCCATTTTTTTAACGTAACTAATATTACTATTTGTAGCAAAGAAGCTGGAATAATATCAAGCACGAATGAAAATAGATGGCACTTACATAATATGTAGTGCGTTCTCAATGTTATCATTATCATTGTTAACACAATTTCGTTGCCGGATTCAATTATTAACGTACCAATTTAAAGTGTTTTTTTGTCCAGTAACCCATAAATCAGAAAATTTTGGAAGACCCAACCTTTAGTTAAAGAATTACAAACGAAACCATAAAGTACGAGTATTGTAATATCTTTGAAATACACCAAGGACGACAATACACCCCGCCAAACAACTCGGTTTAACTGAGATAATGAAAACGTAATGTTACCTCGAAAATAAACTTTGCGGCTTTCTGTCTTTGTTAGCAGTAATGTTGTGCTTTTACAACATAATTCATAACATAAGGTAAGCCGCGTGTTCGTAACTTCAACGTACAAAGCACGGATAAGACGCAGGTACTTTTAAACTTATCCATTAGGAAGAGCGGTGTGTACAAGCACACTATTGTAGCGTTAGTTGAGAATACACAACACGTGTATAGTCAGTTCTAGTTTTAATACTACTTGCGGTGGCTTGAATACCTTGCATAGAACATTGTTCTCATCTTCAGTTACTAGACCTATATCATCGATATGTACAATGAACTAATTGGAACCCTAGACCATTCAGGTAGGAACTACGTCAAAGTGACGCCATATATCAATTTGTAGGAAATCTCTACTTATAAATATAATTAAACGGTTAAACTCATATGTCACATGTATTTAGTCTATATGTGCGACATATTATTTCGGAGAGCCTGAAATCAGCGAACTTATTGCAATGACACCATCAGGAGTCAACAGGATTAAAATTGTATGGAATTGACAATTTGTAATCTTTTAGTGTACGGTCGACTCCAATAATATGTATACGATTTTGCCTTTGACATACGATCCTAAATGTATACGTCTAATAAGACGTGACTGTACCTATCAGAATATTATGATTAAGTCAATGAAGTTATTGAAAAATAGAACATAATCGACATTCCTTTAAAATGAAACAAACGTGGTAAGTACACCACTTTGCATCAGATTGCTCCTAAAAAGAGTTCAGTAAGCAAAAGAGAAGTCACAAAAAATATACGAAATTACTCTTACACTCTTCAAAAGTGGGATAGGCATTGCAATTTTTAAATTGTGGCGGTGGTAAAGGTAAATTGTTATTTTTTGTTACATTAATGTTGTATCCTACTTTCTCTTGTCTTGTCAATTATGCATGCCTTTCTCAGTCAGAGTCACTCGGATTTTCAACTTTCTACCTTAATTATCCTTGTACCTGTATTGTGACGCATATATAACGAACATTATACTCGTATTAATACGGTATAATATTTTCACATCGTCAGTATAATAAGATACCATCAAGATACGCGTTAATTATTGTCATAAGTACCTTAACTTTATACAAAACGTTTAAATAAATAATGATTATGAATTGGATCATCAGATCACACATCAGCCTATGATAGTCTACTGCTGGACGTAGGCCTCTCCTATTAACTATGCGTATAGGCGCATTAGGAGGTAAATGCCCATTGCCCATACCATAATCAATACGATTATGGGCATTTAATTGGATCATCAATCAGAAGAAAAAATAACAAACGAGTAACTGTACATTAAAAACATGTTTTCGTTGCTTCGAAAACATAGTTAACAAGCACTTTACTTTAGCTCAGTAAACTATTTACTCGTACATTCGAGTATGCTATAAAAGCCAAAAGATATAATAAGCGACGATATTTTATTAGCAAACTAAAATTTTATTAGTGTTGTACATTTTCCTTTCTGTCACTGTATTAATGCATCTTTTTTAACTAACAATCTAACGAGAAAGCACATGTTCTTTGTGGTGCGTAGCATCTTCTGGATGTTGCCATATCAGAATCATACGACGTGACTTTTAGCTTGCCAATATAATGCAAAATCTAAATGTGCGAATACGATTATAGACAGATTAAAAATATTGGATAGGTACCGATTGGAAAGTTTATTCATCCTTGCCGTAACGAAGAAACCTACGACAATATTTTACGAGTAGTTATCACTATTCTGCTTTATTTTATCGACGATTTTGGTGTTTAAAAACGTCACCTTGACTTAAAAGTTGTTTACAGCTTAAGACAAGTAATGATGAAAAGTCTACAATCTGAAATAAAGTAAGATTTGGAATCTAAGGATGGTAACATTTCACAGATCAACAACACATGGCGAGGTAAGTAAAGCACTAAAAAAAAGATGGCGGCACACGCGAATAAAAAACATTTATAGCTGCAATAAAAGTTAAATTGCGGCACACCACGACAAAGTCTCAATTACGAGTGTTATTTGTCGCGCACGACAGTGAGCGATGCTAACATTCCGTCCTCTTCACGTATTAAAGTATGGTTCTAGTTTAAAAAGGCATAAGTCTCATACAACTTGTATAAAATTTACACTTATTTTTATTAGACACAGAATTCTTACTTTAGCTGCGAAATGCATCGTCTTCCATGCGGCAGGGGTCCGCAACTATTGTATCGTAGTCTTAACAGACTCACACTGCAAGATGATGACAACAGAGGGCGTATCGCAAATCCACATTTCTGTTGCAGTTGTAAATTCATACATAAGTGTGACAGGGTGGCAACTACTTGATCTTGATACTACGACTAGATGATATAACTATGTTAAAATATATGGAAACTGGGACTACGCGTGTATTTTCAATCGCACAATGCAGTAAATAATAAAAATAGGCATTAATTACATTATTTAAGATACGCTAGGTAACGCATTTTAATTATCTATTTGAGATGTGTTTGAGACGCAAGGGCAAACGTTCACCCTTGCCAAAACAGATTCTATTTTCGTCACAATACATTAGCAATATAAAAAAAATACAAGTTGTTGCTAAAGATTTCCATCGAAACTAATGGATTCTGTAGATTGCCATAGAATTCAGTTATAATATACGAGCATCTGAGAGCATAAACTGGCAATTTTAAAATGCGCTCATTTTTAGAGAGAAATTGTGGGCGAATTTGATTATATTAATTTAAAGTTGGCAACGCCTGGCGCGGTCGCCCTTTCGGGAGTGGAAAGTAAAGTTGCTGTAATACTACTCACTATTTAGTCAAATTAGCACGCGGACCTATGGGTATGAATTGTAATGAGGTTGTTATAAAAGAGTTTTGATGTAATCGTATAAGTGTATATCTTCTTATCCTACTTGGGTTAACTGGTCTATCAACAACTGCCTTATTCATACAGGTCTCTTAATTTCACAAGCCGATAAGTAAGGAAGCGTTTATCAATACGGGGACAATCTATGCATTTTTGACACTAGGTACAGGGTGAACGATATGAAGTGTTACCAATTTCAAAAGACTGCGATTTTTTAGATGCAACAATTTATTACTATAAGTAAGAAAAAACAAGAGAAATTATTTTTTTAGTCATTTGATTAAATTTACTTTTAGTCAATATGACTACCTTTTGCCTTGACTATAGGTCTTCAAATGGTAAAAAAGTATTTGCTCGCAGCACGTTTGTGACCACTGGGTATTGGTATGGACCAGTGAAATACGATCGCTTTCTTCATTGCATTTATACTAGCATGTTTAATTGCTCTCACCTTTCTCTTCAAAATAGACCAGATAATAAGTCTGAAACTCAATGCACTGGAGAAATGACACGTGAAATTCTGTTTTGAGCCCTTTTTGGTTCTTACGAGCTTTATAAGCCTAAGCTCAGTCTCGTTCTTATCCACTTGAACGTCCACCCCGCGCGACCATATTCCGGTCAACTGTCCGGGTTTTTTTAGCGACGTACGCCCCGCGCTGCGCAGTCACAAGATTTTACAAAAACGTTTATATTTTCTAAACTACTTAAGGTATAATAATAAAAAAAATCAGGAGTATAAACGAAAGTACAATTATTAAAATACAATGATAGTCATTGTAAAATACCAAATGATTCTTGACTATAATCAAGGTTAAACTTAAGACATCGGTAAAAAAATAAGAAAGATTTTTCTTTGACGACTAATTACAGGAAATTTTGAGCGATGACCCCTTATTTTTATTGCATATTAAAATATACTATTTCACCTTTATATTGATACCACAAGTAACACATATAATTTTCAACAAAGTATCAAAATAAATTAATTAGATTACCTCCTCCTTCCAACAAATACACCAAGATACAAAAACACCGTAAATATTTTGATGAATCCTGACGTAGTTTGAAATATTTCTTATGTTTAAGTATATTAATCTCTTCCTTATAAACCACTCGTCAATTTTTATTATATATTTCACTAAACATGGTGTTATATTACTAATAATTCGGCTATAAACGTTTACTACCCCAGCTCAAAAATAATTTAAACTCACTTGACAGGTATCACACTTTCAAAAACTTAAGATGATACACATTATCGTATAGAGCACACGTTCCTGATCATTTTTATGTATAATAACCCCAAAAATATGTAAATTAACGTGAAATACTTACGACATAACTAGGAGTCCTTAGCAAACACTCACAATTGCACGGCAGTTTGACACAACACTTATAATTATAATTTTTTATCGACTGAGTAATGAGCGTACACTGCCATCTATATTTTTTAGCGCAAACTAGTTTATTAGGCTACGTTGTTGCAACAAGGGAATTAGGAAATAATGCCTCTATATTTCGCAACATGCCGCTATAATCAACTGTGTCTCCTTCGACTTCATGGGATAGTATAGTATCCACGAACAGTCTACTGCCTTTTTTGTTTGGATAATATGCTATCATCGGACGTTCAAGTGGTTATGTTTGCGGTCTACATTCCAAATGTTTGCGAGCCTAAAACTTCAATGCGGTGTCCAAAACATATTTCCGATAATAAGCCACTATTACTTTTTACACCAGACTTAATAAAATCTACTTGGTAACACTTCATATCGTTCACCCAGTACTATTCGTTCAACCTAATGTTAGCTTAACCTAACTTAACCCGAGATTATGCGAATGGTGCTAATAGTTTTGTGACCTGTCACAGCTATTTACAGGATGTTAACGTTATCCTTACTTAATCTTCCCCTTTTTACATTCGAAAAGGAGCCAATTACTTCGCGAATAAGTTCGACCCAAGTCGATGAAAGATGATGACTTATTTACAAATAAGTATCACAATATTTACTTTCCTGTTAATTCTTTATCTTTTAGACATGCTCGTGATATACCTTTCAAACTAATAAATTTGAGAAATACCTATTTGGTCTATTTGGTGTGACGAGATCAGTTTCTTGACTATTATCGACTATTTGTGAATATTTAAAACGCATCTTCTCCACTCTTTAAGCTTTTGACCGGCAGTCGACCATAGACGACAATGAAAAATCGTGACTACGATGCCAATGACGGCACTGGCCGACAGCTACGCCAATGCAGTAGGAACTTACGCGGAACGCCGTAAAATTCAATTTCTATTAAAAATTCTTCACGATTGCCTGGCGTCAGTATTACGACACGACATGTCGTTTGGCCTCTTGGCTGTCTAAAGTTAACCTCTTCGATAAGGTAGCGCGACGTAAAGTTAGTGTTTATTATTAGCTTTTCAAGGCGACAGTCCCGTAAGTCTCGTATCTGATTTGAATATTCTAGAAAGCTTTACAAGCAATGAACTTGACTTGCAAAACTTTCAGTCAAGGGCATGCATGGCTGCGCACCACACGATCACATATTTATAGCTCAAAGTTGCGACATCGATAGTTGACATTTTGAATATGACCTTATATGTCATGCCGATGGTATAAGCGTAAATTTAATCGATTTGTGTAATAAAGTTGGCAACAAGCAAGCCCTACAAAGTTACCTATTGTTTTAGAAATTCCACCTCAATTGTCAATCTTCTACAGGTATTCGTACCTTAAAATTGGCGTTTTTGGTCATAGACTTTAGTTTATCCCAAATTTTGCATCTAAATACTAAAGATATTTTTTTTGTTTTCAATATTTTAATTTAACAAAGGTTTTTTATACAATTCTTTGATTTTTTCTTAAGTACCAAAAAAAGCCTTGAAAATAATTCTCGTCATATGCTGCCGGTTCATATGTTTCGAATACATATCTTATGCAACTACCTATAGTTTTATGAAATAGAGATAAATAAAACCACACGCGGCAAAATTAGGTTTAGTTTGATTTTGACATCAAAAAAATATTTGTGGAATTTTATTAATCAGAAATCATGGCAACGCGTGTCATGTAAAGTTGGATCACCCACTTAAAATGTGTGGTTAAAGCACTAATTTAGACATTCGCTACAAATGCCACCTTCCTACGTTATTCAACAAACGTACAGCAGAAGGACACAGACGATAGTTGCAGGCTACAGATGCTGCAAATTGCATTCTTCCATTACGTGTCGGACAGCTAATTCACTTTACCAATTGGATAAGGGATTGTACTGTGGATTCAATGAGAGTAGAAATAGACTAATGTGAAGTAATGTTACAGTTGAGGAAGTAATCCACAAACTTGAACTTTGCAGTTAAATACATTTTAATACCTATAATATACATACAAGGTGGACTGATGACCTGGTGAAGGTCGCAGGAGTCCGCTGGACGCGGGTGGCGCAGGACCGGTCATTGTGGCAATCTTTGGGGGAGGCCTATGTTCAGCAGTGGACGTCTTTCGGCTGACATGATGATGATGATAATATACATTTTATTAAATTAATTAAAATTGTAAAAACGGTTATTTAATGTCTTGGTCTTATTTATTGGGGAATAGATCCCGGGTGTAGGGTATCTACAATACATATATTTACTTCACTTTGTTTCAAAATATGGCGTAAAATACGACGGAATGCTTCACCTACAACATTGAACAGCACTGAATAAACTGTCACATCATGTAAGATCAATTAAATGCTTCCCGAATTCAAGTCGCCTAAAAATGAAGCCACTCTAACGCCTCTAATAATCTGCCAGATTACACGAAATGATTCTGGAATAGTCCGGCCAATCTTGCCCGCTCAGTATTCAGTTCGGGCGATTTGAATAACGGCCACGCCGAGGAATGCGGTTAATTTACACCAGTCCGGATTTATTCCGACACTAGAGACGCAACCGATATGACCAGTAGAGTAACTATCATAGTCACTTGACTGTGACAGTCACCGTTAAACTGAGGCGTCCGCATCTCCTCGGACCCCGGTGCCCGGGTCTCTCAGCCGTTTAATATTAAGGCACTGGTCTCACCGCGAGCTACTAAGCTATGACGTGTATCTTTTTTTCGTGTTCGTAGCCGATAGTTCATAGTTTAGTAGCTCGCGGTGAGACCCGTGCCTATAACTATCCAAGCGAGTTAAACAAAGGCTAGTCCGAAAAAAATGATAATTTATCATTTGAAGCGATACAGCAGTGTTACCAGGAGAAAATGTCCAGCTATTTTGCCCATCCGTCAATAAGGAAAATTTGACAAAATCTTCCGCGTGCGCGTGAGTTCCATGTTGCTTTATTATTTGTAGATTTAATTACTCAGAAAAGGCAACAGAACTCTGTAATATTAGGAGTGCTGTAGATAAAAAACGTGTCAGAGAGAAATAGTCAGACACCAGGTTACCCTACTGCGAACGAAGAACTGTGCGCACTTGACATGGGGTCTGGGGTCGTTTGTTTATTCTTCGCTCACGGACGGTCGGTTTTTTAATTCGGATTCTGCCAGGAATAGCGTAAACGGTACTAAGACACAGTTTTGCCAAACTCTGTAAAGCTGACTCGATATATTTGTAGCAAAATTACTACTTCGTTCAATTTAGCTTAACAGTCTGCTAGTTTAATGCAGGGAATCTTTCTAATAATGAATAACCTAAAAGTCCTAAAACAACGATTTTTAATAGTGTTTTCTGTCTTAGGTGCTCAATATGCGTTACACTGAAACTCTTGCATAATCACAAATTACGAAAACAATGTTCTTTACGTCGATAACCAACAAACCCCGAAACAGGGCCAGATCGCGAGCTATGCCGTAAAACGCGCGTAAATCCACGAGTTGCTTAACCGTTCCTTTATGCCCAATTTGTTTCACGTAACGCGATCGACTCGTCTGAATGACCACGGGTTGTAGTCAGGGAGCCGGCGTCCATTGTAATGGTTCATAAACTTTTATAAAAAATCTAAAAGCGTACCGCAGTTTCGGTTTATAGACTACTAGAATAGATTACGCAAAGAAATGATAGTTTTAGAACGTGAGATAGAAATGTAAATATTACTATACAAATACTTGCAAAAGTTAAAATTACCTATTTGTGAATCGTGTAACGTTTTACATTAATTATAGCCTTTACCTAATATTTTCCATATAGGCACCCAATGTGCTACTTACCGTCATAATGCGGTAAAGTGGCATCACATGTACAGTAAATCATTTTTATAAAAACTACACTACACTCGTATGACTATTAAAATACGTCATGGGCTTTTCAATTACTACATCGATAGATTAATGCATTGCAGTCCAAATTTCCACTAAAACCTTCCAAACCGAATGTTACTAGCACGCCCCGTTTCCCACGTTCTGATACTAAAAAATCGCCCATAATTTACACTAACGACCTATCTAGTTCCACCGACGGCTCACAGACTATGAATTTGGCATGAGTTATCCCAGACAGTCCATCACGTGTGTATCTACATACGAGCCGGGATCATTTGACTCTCGTTTCGATAGAGTATTCCCTTTCTTTTTATGATTTCCGGGTTTATAGGGGATTTCGCGTATATTATTTTCGCGGTATCGCTTTTGAAGCTCGTCTTTTGTTTTTATTGGCGTTCAGTTTATGATGTTGCTTTACTAAGCGTTAAATAAAAATAATGAACGTGAATTTTAATTTACACGCTCATGGGTCGTCATTAAAGACCTTCAAGGAAAACAAAATTTAACGTCATAATTTTTGAGTTACGAAGTTAAATTTTGTGTAACAACTTTTGGCAGTGAAAAAGAGCGAAAAATTCTAATTTAAAATAAGTACTTTTTTTTCTACTACCATAAGTTGTTGGACACTGTGGAGCGAAAAAAAATTTTTTTTAATTTAGTTTTTCCTGTATTACCAATCGATGTTCGACATCTTCAGATGTCTAGAAAAAAAATTACAAGGTTCTACATCAACGTCTTGAGGTGGCGCATCAGATTTGAAGTTTGAAGAAAAACGCAAATTACAGTTATTTACAACATTTTTGTTTAACCAAATTTTTTGCTAATGTTTTAATTCTAATAACTTTAGAACAATAATAATACTTCTAGCTTTAAAAAAAAATATCAGGTGTGATGCTAAACCTTCGAAATCCGAAGCAATAGACTCTTCATTCTCTCTAAAATACTGGGACTTTGTGTCAAATATTGATATGTCCTGCCTGGCCTTTATTTTACAATGAATGGACCCATCTCTCGCTTCTGGTACACAAACACATGCCGAATTGCCGAAGCCTCAGTTACGAGCTTGATGCACCATTCCACTGCCTGAGTGCGACAAGGATAGTTTTCAATCTGAAATAATTTATCTCCTGAGTATCATTTCTGAAATCTCTGTGTCACTGTATTTCATGTTCAGTGGAGGTTCTATTGTATTTCTTTTGACCAATTAATGAAATCATAATAATATAAAACCTCTGTTCTAACATTTGGTAGCTAAAACATTGCCTGACGCTTTCCTTTACACTCTTTTGTTGTTTTTAACACCTTCTACGGCGCCATTTCTCTTAATTATGGTTCATCATAGTGCAACATAGCTAAAAGTAATTATTCCGGGTGCGCAAAGAGTATAGTTTTTTATAATAATTGTTTTTAGGTATTCAAGCAACTACAAACAACCTTTAATCATGCTAAAGATATGAATAGGCTCATGTTTACGATATTGAATAATTTTGATTGAGAGTCTTCGTAAAACATCTGTTTTTTTGTTTGTTTGCGTAATTTATTCGCATTTTTGTAATTATTACAATAAACATAATAATAAAATTAACCTTAATGATTTGTTGGTAACTTATTATGGGAATGATGCTTTGTTTCAAATGTTTTCAATGTCGGTGGCGATCATTTCACACAAGTCTTTAACAGTATTACCACTATTAAGTTCCAGAAGTTCATTTATTAGCCACACATAATATTTTATTATATCACATTACGTTAGTAACAGTACAATTTAGTTTTATTGGATTGCCAAACAAAGGGCACCGCAAGTGTCAAAATTCAAAATTAACAACAATTCAACTTTTTTACACTTGCCCTTAACACTTATTGACGAGTTTTATTTTCTATGTAGCGCTAGTACAACCAGTATAACACACTAAACTGTACAGAAATGTAAGTTTTATGACATTTAGATACAATAAAACATTAACTTGCGGCTACACGTTAGAGGCAAAATTTTATCTTTTTTGCAAACTAACCCTCGTGGTGCGCCACCTTAAGATAAAGTCGTAGAGTCTTGATTTTTGGTCTGAATGAAGCTTTCGTATACGGTCAACTATTGATGATACAGGAGAATAAAAATTTGGTAAAAAAATTTTTTTGTTCAAATTCGCTCCACCCTTGGACAGAGTATATACTATATAAAGTCAAAGTCAAACTATTCTTTATTCAAGTAAGCTTATTAATAAGCACTTTCGAATCGTCTGACATTATCAAGAGAGAGAAAAAAAATCTACTACTGGTAGTATAGTTGTAGTGGTAATATAGTTTTGTATTTCTAACTTTTGTAACACAATTGACGCGATCGTGTTTTTTGTTTTGACGACAGCATTAACAAAGTACAATTTTTTTGTAATCCACCCTCATACGATTGTAAATATTTTTCTGTAAGACAATCATTACAGAGATTTACGGTTACAAAACACAATTTTTTACAGGTCGATCACATTTAACATTTAGATAATATTGCTTATCTTCAGTCGATTTAAAACCTGTCTCATGGAAGAAGACGAATTCCATCATTTATCAATGTCGCAGAATTTTTAAAAGAGAACATTTAAAACAACCCTTTGACTTTGTGAAGTTCAAGAACATGAGAGTTGGTGCATGCCAACTTTCGAATAAAAGTTATTTTTATATTCTACTCAAGGTCTGATTTTTTATTCAACGGTTGATAGAACTCCAAACTCGATGTCCTACAACTACATGCTCCGGCTATGAAAACGAGTCAGGTGGTTTTTTTCATAGAAAATAATGCAAACATGGAGATTACAAACATTTTTTTTTTAATATTTATAGTGTAGGTAAAATCTATTTTTAAATCAGGTTGTATTGGAATTTCCCTAAATTTATAAATAAACCCAAATAAACTTTTAAATTGTCCTTAGGTCGGTTTGTATAGACAAAAATGTAGACCGTTTACGAAAACCACCTAAAATGTATGGTAATTTATTTATTGAACCATAATTACGTAACATTACAGCTAGCGCCAAAGCGTTACATAGATTCTTAATCTAATCTACTTGCTACTTACTAACTAAATTAAAAACTACCTTAATACTAATTACTATTTATACTGCTCCCTTTCAAGCACTCCCTTCCATGCTGACATCAGTCTCGCAATCCCTGTCACGAACAAATCACACTCAGGTAGTGCCGCGAGTAGCGAGTTGATGAGCGCAGTCGCGCGCAGTAGGTACGGGGGAGTGCATGCGCAAACGGGTGCGCGTGCGCTCTACGGCTAGCAGAGGCGGTCGCCTCCGTCTGCTACAGAACTCATCGGGTGCAGATAATTTCAGGAATTTTTCCAATACGAGTTTTTGTAATAATGAGTTGCTATTTTTACATCTACGAAGTCATCTGACGATAAA
This sequence comes from Thaumatotibia leucotreta, assembly GCA_025490895.1. NCBI lineage: Eukaryota > Metazoa > Arthropoda > Insecta > Lepidoptera > Tortricidae > Thaumatotibia > Thaumatotibia leucotreta. The sequence continues at coordinate 112,105 of JALPQI010000838.1, read as the reverse complement.
TTTCCGTGTTTTTCGGATCGGGTGAAAACTTCAGGGAAATTCCAATACAATCTGATGTTAAAAACGGTTCCACTTGCATTATAAATATTTGTAAACAGCATGTTTCCAGTATTTTCTATGAAAAAATCCACCTGACCCGTATTCATTGACCGCGAGTGTATCTGTATATAAGGCGCGCCAAAACTACTGGACATGAAAGAAAAGTACCCTAAATATAGTAGATATGATTTTTCTCAAACTCCCGTGAGACCATTTATAGTAAATGCTCTATTTTTATGTGGCTGGCTTCGTATATGAAGAGCTTTCTCAAGCTGCGCGGCGAAAACACAAGAATTAATTTGCTGATACATTTTCTTTGAAAATTATTTGCTTCATGACGGAATCGAAGCAACTGAAATGTGTAAAAATAAATATCCCGTAAGTTTCGTTATGAAAACAGAGATGATGCACCTAAAAAAAATATTCTTCTAAAGCAACGTAGTATCTCAAAAGAAAGAAATGAGGTAAAAAAATAACAAGTATGGAAATAAAAAAAATGCTGTTCGTACTTCTAAAAACAGCTACTTGTCATACAAAATCGATGAATGCAGTAAATAATGTGTATTTTTACCAAAAAAATCTATCAACAGCATTAAGATTACTTTCCCTTTATGTCCCGTCTTGGTAGACTTATAGATTGTAACAACAAACCCTATGAATACACAGGCTTGACATGACAAGGCTACCCTAATTAGCAGCATTCAATCTTCATATTAATATCATAACAGACAACGCCAACAATGATGGAGGTATTTAATACCAGTATCGACCTGACCAAAATTGCATAATAATGGGCTAAATCACGTGTGGTAAATTTGGATGGCGAGATCCGCGAGATCTATTCAAGTTCTCTAGTGGATTTGTTTCAAAGATCTCTTAAATAGGCATGATGACTGGCAAGACCAATCAGCATCTTTTTTCGAACTGTCAAAATGATCACCAATTCACCACTATGGAATTTTACATGAAATACCCAAAAGTGATGTCACGTTTGAGTACAGCCAACCGACCTACTCTTTTAAGTTCTTTTCAATTTATTAAATAGATGTTCTGTACAAAAATATCTACAACTTCTTACTAAGATTCTTGTATTATGTCGTGCATAATGTTAAATAATTTATTTTGACTATAGTCATCATCCCTATTATGTTCAAAACGTTGACAGAATCTTTGAACGCAGTAAAACCTTCCAACAATGGTCCAATACTACAACTATGGTGCACAATTTCGACTCCTAAATAAGCATCAGTCTCAAACTTCGTTTTGGCTTTGTCTAAGTTTTTTTTATTATTTATCAACGAGTAGTTTTATGGACGATATTTGATTAAGATTGGACCATTGTTAGGAGCGTTTGGACTATAGTTGAGAAGTTTTACTGTAGTAAATAAATATAATGTATGGGACAAAATACAAAGAAACTAACTTAGTTTAGATAAATAATATTTAGTTATTAATCAATACTTGTAACAAACAGAAATAGATGCCTTTATCTCCAACTTCCATACTAGATTACCAAAAGGATTCACGAAAAGAACATGACTAGTCAATTCAAAAGGAAAAATGAGCTTAAAAACAAAATAAGGTGCATATTTGGCCTGAATTTTATAAAGTGAAGTTTTAAATGACCCTTCACCTGTGGTTCAATCCCTAATTGCGTAAATATACAATCAATCAAGTGCTCGTAACATAGTTTTAGTCATGGGCACAGTTAATGGCATTATGAGTTCTGATTAACATCTGCCAGTGTTTCACCAGACTACAAAATGGCAGTCTGAGACACATCTAGACGGTAATGGTGATATTATGATTATGACCCAGTTCAGTACTGAAGACGAGTGTGCGGAATCGGTGTGGATAGGATGTTTTTGTTATTGCCTGTTCCGAGGAGTTTGACATGAATGTAAATAGTCTTCACGGCGATATAGGCGACACGTTTCAGTACTTTGTCAGAACCCTATCCAGTGGAAACGTGATATGCTGCATTTATTAGCAGTAATTCAACTGTTAGTTATGTTATTATAATATCGTCGGTTGACAACCAAAACTCACTAACTAACAAATACCTACTTGAAATAGAGATCGTATCTCAGTTCTGATTCAATACTGACATAAGAGGTTGCTAAGAGTAGTGAGAGTTTTTATAGTGAGTTTTGGTTGTCAGCCGACGATATTAATATTGTAGGTTTAAACACAAGTACAATGATTGTATTACTCGAAAGTAACGCGTGCAGCATGCGATGCAATGGAGCAACATAATGTAAAGTTTGGGTTAAAGATTAACCTCTTAGAAAAAGAAAACCCTATGATTAAAATAAAATGATGTCCTGTGTGGAAAATATAAGTATTTATAATTATTTTCTGTTGAACGAATTTAATGAATTATGTACCAGAGTGAACCAGATAAATATCTCGATTGTAACATATCCGTGTCATAAAAAATTCCCAAACAAATATTGTAACATAAATACGTTACTTACTTCGACGAATTCGCATCAATCTATCAACACATTATTTCGGAATGCAATTATCATCTATCCTTGTTACTTTACAATAGGCTAATGTTTCCTGAAAATCAATCAATGCCACGTATTTGTCACGAGAGATTCTAAAACGGTATTTAAACCCCACAACCCACTTGAACAATTTGTTAAAATCGGGGTATAGTTCGAGAAATATATATTGAATGTTTATTTTTACTATAATGTAGGTAGAAAGTTACCAATTTATATTTCACGAACTATAAACCTCTAGCTAGGTTTCACACAAAGTAAACCAAGTCATTAATGTTTAATGGACATGTTTCTATCATCAGCTCATCATCAGCCCATCTCGGTCCACTGCTGGACGTAGGCTCTCCTATAAACAACGTGTATGGACGTATTAGGAAGTAAATATCCATATTGGTGAACGCAGTAGTGTGTCCACTACGATGGCGCTGCTGCCCAATCTTCAATAAAAGAATGGTCGGTGATACTTTAATCCCTTAGTCGACTCTTACTACACCCACGGGAAGATTTGGATTCTTACTGCTGTTACCACACGACAATATACGGAATATAACTTCATGAACAAGAAACGTCTTTCAAGGGTTTACCCCCAATAGGCCGCAGTTTGTCAACTACAGCTTATAACATCAAACGCAGACGGTCTTGCCTAGTTGCTGAAACAACGAGAACTTTCACAGGCTGCGGGAAATACTGTAAGCGAAATTGGGAAGTTTGTTCTCACTAGACAACTTGAGTCGCGAAATAAATTGCTTGCTTCTTTCTAATTAATGCTGTGTAAATGAGACTACGGGAACGGGAACCAGGAATCGAGGAAAGCCCAAAGAATGATGGCTAGACGAAATCGTGGCTACAGCGGGCAAGGATTGGTCAAAGAAGGCCAAAGACAGAAAAAACTGGCTTGCACTGGAGGAGGCCTTCACCCGAAGAGTCTCTACGGAAATAGTTTAACATTAGTATTATATTCTACTTATTTTTTATTTTCTATATTGTAAAATCAAGGTATCAAAGTAGGTACTGAATATACAAAATATTCCTGATTTTTCACCACATTACTGAGAGTAATGACTCTTAGGTTATAGTACTTACTCGTAAATCGATCGCTAAAATGTTTTGTAAGGAAAGTTTCATAATAATCTGCATGGTTGTAAGTGTTCATCATCCATCGGCCTATCAAGTGTGTATCGTCTAATATCATCATCATCATCATGATGAAACAATCACATCACATCACCAAGTCCAATGGTCCAATATACTTGTAGGTACACAATACATATAATAAGTTAATTATTTTCAGTACGTTCCTCGCATTTTCCTGATTGAATTTTCAAGAATCCCAAAATCTGTTTTTGCTTTAATGATTAGCAGAAACTAATGAAACTTATTGGGGCTAATACCCCTTAAATTTATTTCCTTCACCGAAAAACTAGTTAACTTACTTAAGATGAAATATAACCGCAGTATTCGTAGGAAAAACTCAAGTAGCAGCTGGGGAAAACGGGCTTCCACACTTTTAACTTGAATTTATTGTTCAATATCACAGCAATTCCAGAAGGCTTTCGAACACATAATGAATATTATTAATACTGTTCCAACACTATTCAAAATTAAATATTCGAAAAGTACAAATACTTCTACTCAAGAAGACGCGCAGACGGGCATGAAAATTCGAACCAAAACGGTAGCATATATTGGCACCATCTATATCAATCAAAATTCACTTAAGGCACTAGGCAAGAAATGTCGGCCGTTTCCGATTATTAACGTAGCTCTTGACCCAATAGCGAGGCCGAGAGCATGCTTGCATGCTCATATTGCTCATCGATTGTCTTGGAGATACGTTGCATCCGGTCATAGGCAGAAATAATGGCCCCACGTTGGGCGCCAATTTTAAATTGATTGTAATTAGTTTCTTTAAAAGATAACAGCGACTTACAAACAGAAATATATGCAACTTTACAAGCTAAAAATGACACAGGCATTATTTTCTGCATTTCAATTGATTTACACGTGCTGCAACAATCATCTACAAGAGATGATGTGGCCAATAATGATGACACGGTAGGGATTCTCCATCGGCATCGCCAGACTGGTAAGAGCAACATACTCGTACGCCGTTGATGCCAATCGCAATTTATGAAAACTACCTATTACGAAACTTGAGAAAACAACTCTTCACAATCAAACATTCATAATTGTGCTCAAAAGTACAATTTTCCGTTCCATAAATAAGTCCGTTAGCTGCAGTTACACAATTTGTGCTGTGGAAATGGAACGGTATTTAGGTTGGGTTATAATAAGCTTTAACCTTATCTGTGGAACAAAAGGAGTCAAGGGCGCTGGTAATGTCAACTGACTATCGAGGGTGGCTGCTATTAGGTGCTTGAAGATCTAGAGTGAACTGTGAAAGTGATATCATAAAAGAGTATATCACAAATTGAAGCGGAATGAAAGCGTATACAATCTATAGAAACTGTCGCAGGGACCTATTCTCAGTTCCAAATCTTCACAGGTAATAGGAATGCAGTTATTTTTTGTCTGTGTGTCCTATATAATTAATAATTCGGAACAGCGAATATATATGAATATTTTACTTATTTTTATTTTACTTATCCAAGTTGATCTTACGATTAATATTATCCTGACATTTCGGACATGACGTTACACCCGTAGTTGCAGGCAGACTTACTTAAGTTTACGCGATTAAAACCCGTTTGTCGTTAAAATATGAGTGACAATCGTGAAAATTTAAATCAATACAGGGTGTTTTTTTTTCGACCGTTCAAATTCTACGTAGTGAATGTGTAGGTCATACTCACCAACTTTTACTATGGGGACAACGTCGAAATCGCGAAAAAAAATCTGCTGTTTCATACAAATTGGCGGCATTACGCCGGCCGAAATGTATGAAACAGCTGATTTTTTTTTCGCGATTTCGACTTTGTCCCCATAGTAAAAGTTGGTCAGTATGACCTACACATTCACTACGTAGAATTTGAACGGTCGAAAAAAAAGCACCCTGTATAACATAAAAATCATATTATTTTAGCAATACAGTAGGTAGGTAATGTCTGGAACACGTACGTCAACTCAACAATACAAAGTTTCAAAACATCTCAAAGAACAAGAAACTAACGAACGTGTCCCGTCCCAAGAGCACTTACGGGACTCGCTAAGTGATTTGACAACCTCGGGTCCTCCATGATTGATTGATGGCGTCTGCTTCGATGAGAAATTAATTATATCGCGTGTACTTGTACTTTAACATTGAGGTATTTCGAATCTTGAAAATTTTGACTTGATGTGGTATTGACTTTATGGGAATTTCTCCGAGCGTTTCAACCGCCGTGACTTCGTTGTCAACATTATTACCCGATTTACCAATACCAATATACCAATATATCCAAAACCTCTTGCATCTGTCACGGGATCCGTGTGATAAGGCTGCCACCGAAGCCACGGCGGTTAAAACGCTCGGAGAAATGCCCTTATATGACCCTGTCTGTGCTTGCTTGACGACCCTTGTAGACTAAACCGAGGATTTATTTGACATTGACACTTCAAGCCTAAAAGCAAGCTAATGTCGTCATGTTTTGTGATGACATCTTAGATAGTGATCTCTAATTAAACATAATACTTGTCATTTACACATCGCACCAATAAACAATGGTCTTTGTTCACGCTAGCTCCTTACAATAGAGCAGCATCGAATCACTAACAGATCAAGTCGACATTTTCAGCTTAGAATACACTTTATGTTCACTAAATATTATTTTGTAGTTTGGCGAGACAATAGTATGAGTTATGGACGAACCCGTCAATGATAAATAATAGTATAGGCCTAGTAGTAATAATATTTTCTAGAAAGAAAATCATTTCTGTAAATACCGTCTTTGATTCTTGTTTTGTTCAATATCCAATATCTTTTTGGAATACATCATTTAGATATCTACCTATCATGTATTACTAAGTAATGACTTCAGCATTGTCTTTACAATACCTAAATTACCTACATGCCGTAAGTGTATACCTTCCAAAATTCCTAAATGCTGCCGTGTATAACTAGATATTATGTTATCGATAAGTTATTCGTTCTTATGTATGACAGATGTAACGCTATGACTTCGAGATACATTTATTTAAATTAGGCTTACTTGTGAAGCAGTCGAGAATTGAACTTAGTTTGGGTGCAAATCGATCAAATACAAAAACATAGTTAGTTGTTAAAGTTGATTTTTATTCGAATATTATAAATCCTGAAACAATACATAGATGACATTGCTTAGTAGTAATCAGCCTATTTTAGTTATTTTCTATTTATCCTCTTAAAATATCAGCTAATATGAAATGTCATTTCGAAATGAGTATTCACTTATCGATGAATTTAATACCGTAAGGAAGTCCCTAGTTAATTGACGTTATTGCCACCAAATCTTCTATGTCTGATAATTATGCAGAAAACACGACTGACAAAATAGCATTACGTTATGGTATGCGTTTTCCGTGGTAATTATAATTGCGTGGTAATTACAAAACTTCTAACATCATTGGACAACCGCGTTCAATCCTGATTGATAGGCTTCAGAGCGTTAATTATTAACTAGTCTGTTGTTCAGCTCGCATTATTAAACACTAATTAATGACCTCAGCAGTAAAGCTAAGCTTGTGAGAGAGCCTAAATTACCTTCATGCCGTACGTGTATTTGTATACCTTCCAAAATTCTTATATGCCAATATATATCAAAATAAAAACGGTCACATTTCTTTGTGTAATTAAGTTACACTTGTACATATTTGGAAACACGAAAAAAAGGTGAATCAGTCTACTAGTATTATTTGCAACATTTTAGTTGTGCCTTTTTTCGTTATGACGGCAGAATGGCTCATCCTGGTTTTACTAACTGAAATCCATGGGAAACCATTTATATACACTCAAACATTGGAACCCTAGGCCACTCAGGAACCATGTGAAAATAAGGTTATCAATCAGATTGTAAGATGTTTAAAACTAGTTTTCATTTTGAGAGTGCATGTGTACAATCAAAAGGAGATGGTGAGACGACAGAATACATTCTACACGGAATGGTGCGAATGATGGCAGGACTCGATTTAAAAAGAGAGGAGAGGCCTTTGCCCAAACGTAGATAGATAACAAAAAATCGCTTCTTAGGCATTAGGTATGTGATATGGGAATAGAAGACAGCATTGAATAGCTTAACATTCGGACTTCGGAGGAGCTTGGAGCAACAATTCGTGGATAAAAGTTAAAAATTGAGATGTTATATGTAAGTTTCATCATCATCATTTCAGCCAAAAAACGTCCTCTGCTGAACATAGACTTCCGCTTTGGACTTCCACATTGGAATGGAAGCGACCTGAATCTAGCATGGCCCGCACAGGCCTCCCCTTTGCACTTCCACATACACCGGTCAGAATGGAAGCGACCTGCATCTAGCATCGCCCGGCGATCTTCATAAGATCGTCTGTCCATCTTGTGGCTGGACGTCCTAAGCTGCGTTTGTCAAACCGTGGACTCCACTCGAGCACTTTGCGACCACATTGGCCATCGGCTCTGCGTGCAATTTGGCCTGCCCATTGACATTTTAGCTTGCTAACCCGGAGGGCAATGTCAATGACTTTTTTCATCTACTTAGGGATCTACTCATTTCTGATTCGGTCACATAGAGAAACCCCGAGCATAGCCCTCGGGTATGCTCCTCTGGGTGGCTACTGTCAACGCTTAAAGTCAAACTCTACTTTGATCTTTAATATGAGGCCTATAATAAAGGACCAAGTTTCGGCACTCATTAGGTAACGCGCATTGATTGAAGGCTTTGTCTTGAGGCACTGAGGTATGTCGGACGAAAAGACGTTGTGCAGGTTTAATGAAGGATAATTAAAAATTAATTCATCCAGGGATTAAAAAATCAATAGCCTTAATTACTCGTACGTGTGCACATACAGCATGTATCCGGTTTGGTACGCAGCTCATTATACATGAGCAAACAACTTTGTTAGGATTAAAAAGTTGAGCGAGGCTTACAGAGGTAAGCCGCTTAGATACTTTCACACCGCACACTGTGGACAAGGGATTTGGGAATTATTATTCACGTATATTTTTCACAAATTACAAAGGATTTTAGTTCAGACCACTTGAACAATCTAAAGTAAAGAAAGATACATGGGTCGTAAACCGTGGCTTAGGAATCACGTGCAGTGTTCGAATTTCAAACAAAAAATTCACATTTACATAAAATTTTCCGCGTGTTTCAATATTTGCAAAGCTTGTACAAGTATAAAAAAATCAACCTTATATTCCTTCTTCCAGGAACATGCTAATAAATCGTAAAAGCTTCTGAAAATACTGAGTAAGATAAAAACAAAAACCATCTCCGTTCCTTCGTTCCCCATCCGAACAAACAATATATGCAGACAAAGTATAATAGCCAACATAATGGCATTAAAGCGGAATGCCAAGAAAAATCAGTATCGCAGAAAACACTCGCAATACAAACACATTACCTATAAGGCCTCGCCGAGGGAGACCGAGTTATTAGTTCCGACACGATGGCCTTCGGTCCACTAAATGAATTACTGACTCGCTAGCACTGTGGAACAGTTAATTCAGTAAAGGCCGTTTATTGTCTTGATAATTGAAAAGGTGAAATGCTTGATTGGAAAGTCCGCTTAATACTCAAGAATCTCGGGACTAATTCATCAATTAAGCGAAGATTACAAGGCGACTTTAAATTAATCATGAAACAATTCTTGACGATTTAGGACTTCCGTTTTCCGGCTTTGTTATCGTGGATTCGTTAGATTTATTTTTATTGTGAATTATTAAAGTAGGTTATAGAGCCAACGTACTTCACACAATATTTCAGTTTCCCTTGAATTAAAGAATCATATCAACGATCCAACCAATTCTTTTGAAAAATCTTCGTTAAAATCTTGAATACAGCGTAGACATTTTCACATTTATTCGCTCTAGAAAATCGAAAACGTACAAGATCAACCGAGACTAAACCTGTACTGTTGTTTATTTCTGGAAACATTAGCTACTAGAGCGCTGTCGAGCGTATAATGAAGCCTGTACTGGTTCCAACTATTTCCCACCAAATACCTTATTAGTGGTTTCCTCCATTGAGTTTGCCGCTGCGGTCTGTGTCAGTCGGGGCAGACAGCAAGCGGTTTAATTATGAATAAAGCGGGCACATGTGCAGGCAAACGCGGAGTGATAGCGACGGAGGGAAGCTTTATCTAATTGATTTTATGAATCCGCTAAGCCCGTCAGATGAATATTTTATGAGGTAGATTAGAATTTCAAACATTTTTAACGTGCTACATGGAGATGTATTTTGCTGTGGAAAGCTCAGTCAGCCTCCGTAGCCTCGTTGGTAGCGACCCAGCCTACGAAGCTGGAGGTTTCGGGTTCGGGTTAGTATTTATTAATCACAACTATTAAATAAAACCGTTGCTGTCTTCAGCTATGTATGCATATTACCCATAATGGAGTTATTTATGTCTCCTTAGTCCGTTGCAAAAAAGAAACCCAAAATTAAAGTCATATACATACACTGAAAAGAATGCTAAGTTGGATTTATCAGATCTTGCGTAATTCGAACCGGAAATTAAGGTTGAATTCGCTCCTATCACAATTTTTATTTTTATTTTACCAAATTTTTTATGTTAACATTCTACTAAATTAATTTGGTTGATTACACCAGTTTTTTGTTGATTTTACCAGTTGTTTTGGTATAATGTACATTATGTACAATGTTCTTTGTTGATTTAACCAGAACTCTGGTATCGACTTCAACCTTTTTAGTTTTGTTAATAGCAATATAGCAAGGATTTGTTACATATATCACAGTTTCCTCGTAATATAGCCAACCTAAGTCACTTTGGTAAATATTTTTTTCAGTGTATTTTGTGCTACCAAATCAAATTTTGTGTAAAATTTTCTATGAGTGGTCATTGTGACCAAATTATACGAACCTATATTCTTTAAATTTACCCGTTTTTACTACTGCCGAAGGTTGATGGAAAGAGTAACACAATAAACGCGATCGTAATTTTTGTTTTTGAGGGAGGCCTTAACTATGTATAAATTATTTGCAATCGACCTTAATACAAAATATTGATCAAAAATAATAAGAATAACGAATCATATAACATAACCTACCTTTGACATTATCTCGGAGCTACAATCCAATTCACTCAAATGCATCCATACTCAAATACCCGCAATATCTGTAATAACTATTTTCCTCTTGAATTCCGTTGCAATTTCACGACGTAATGGACTTCACATTTCAACCGAAGCAAAAATAAAGGTTGTAAATTGCTGGTCCTTCGATAAAAGTGCTGTTTGCGAACACGTCGGGACCGTAATTGATGTTAGCTTTGATTTCTAGATCAGTAATTACTTGAATCAATTTGTCTTGGTTAGTGAATTTCATTTGTTTTGAGTCGATTTAATTGAAAAAGTCAGTTCACATTATGGGACGAGATTTTTGTTACCCAAGTTCTTCGAGTAACTCAAAGGCGGCACCTGCGTTACCATTAACCATACCCACTTGAAAGAGACACGTTTATGGATCTTAGACATGAAAAAAAGGGATACCGTACCGGATAACACATTTGGACAAACCACGAACAATATCGAGAATCTTGTACCTAATATTAATCGAGAATTCGTCTTAAGAACCCCTATTATTAGTTAATGTTAATACCTTTATTATTAGCACATGTCATGGTTATACTTCTTGTTTCAAGATATGTCACTCGTTTGGAATATCATGTTTTTAGCACTTGTGTCGTAATTAACTACTTTAGTATAGATGAATGCGCTGACCGCACTGTAAGAGTTATTGCGAGGGACGGAGTGATCGAGGATTTATCCCAGGCCTGATGTGTATTAGATTCAGTATCTAATCGACGAAGGTACGGAACTGGATAAATTAGTTATTAATGTTAGCTTTTCTCGGCAGCGGAGTTTTTGCCATAAGTATTTTTGTATACAAGTACCTATTCCTACAGTTTGACCGTAAAAATAAGAAGGTACATATTTGGAATAATAATTGAAGTTCATTTGTATTCATTTCATTTGGGGACGGTTAACTCAATTATCGATATCGATAAAATAATGCCTCACACTGGCTAGATTACGATATTGTTTTGTCTTGAAGTGGAAAATCCGAGCTCTGAAGATATGTTAACTTTTTGTATAAATATGGCCGTGACAGATTACACATTTTATTACACGTTGACAAAATTCGTATCCTTTACCAGATACCTTTGTGAGAAACAAATGTATTTGTAAAAATGAAACGTAGCTAGACTAGGTAGTATTAAACCCTTTCATTGCACGCAAATTATTTCATTATATACATTTTATATAAATATAAGGCAACGTAAATATTTTTTTGCAAACGAGCAATTACCGTTTAATAAAGAGCAAAACACATAAACAAAAACGCACGCACCCATTACGCAATGTTGATACAAACAGTGTTTTTGGGCTTAGACTGCTCAAAATAAAGCTGTCGACTTCAATAACATCAAAACCCGGCCGAAATTCCTTTCCTGCGGAGGATGTTGTTTCTGGAGAACCAGTCACGTCTGACCTCCATAGGCTTTTGTCACACTATTTTGTCGTAAACTCAAGAACATCGTTTTGCAGAAAGCGATAACGTTCGTTTTTTTCTTGTCAATCCGATTTCAGATTTCATATTTAGTTTGGTCACATTCTGCATTGGCAAACAATTGGAACTGGTCGTTTTCTGCGCAATTGAATAGGTACATATTCAATAATCTGCAAGTATTTGGTAAAACCACTTTCATCCAGTGAGCTGCCATTATTTTTCTAATTAACATTTTATAGTAATTTAACATAGGTAGCTAACAAACCTGGGTATTTAATTTTTTTTTATGTATGTATATTTAACTACAAAGGTTTTCATAAAACGTTAAAACTCCTAATGATAACGTCGCTTTTTCTACAGCGGAAAAAACTGTCTTCCATTTGTTATATTTAATTTTACTTCCAGGCATAACTCGCTGATACTTATTTAATCAGAATAATTATATAAAATCCAGTTGTTTCTCTTAAAACTATCGAAGCATCAATCGCAATAAGTAAGAATTATCACTGACTACAAAGCTCCTCGCACTGGTTTTATGAAACACGAGTAAATCGGGACAATCGCTTACATTACCGGCGTCCTTGTGCCTGCATAAACACAAATATGAATAATTTACGTGCGAGATTCCATCTTTCACGCGCCAATAACTCTGTTTACGTTTAAAACAATACAAAGCGGGTCACGATGATTCGATGAAAAAGGCACTTGTCTTTTTTATCAAAAATAGTAAAAAACGGAGCTCTTGCGTTACTTAGATGAAACTTATTTTTAGTCTTGATTCTGACCACTGTGTAACGTTTCTATTTCTGCCTTCAGTAAAACACGGCTACTTACTGATACAATTTAATAGTACATTGTGCATCAAGGGAGGTAAGTACGGAATTACTAACGAGAGTGTTAGAAGCCCGACGCCGTCAGGCGGAGGGCTTTTATGACTCGAGTTAGTAGTCCGTTTACCTACCGTCATGCATACAATGTTTTTCATCACACTTGCCGAAAAAAAAGTTTTAAGACATAATATTATTAAATGACGTACAGACATCTCTATTACTCCCTAGGGAATATCACTTTTCTATTACTCCCGCTACGCGCGCAAGCAATGGCGCGCTTAGACAGCAAGTGTGATGAAATAGTACATTACTACCGAGGCCGGGAAGTGACTGGTTGCCGGCCGGATAGTATTCGGACGGCAACCCGTCACTTCATGGCCGAGGTATGTATAATGCTTTTCTCAAACATGCAATGAAATGAAACAAAAAAATGTATCTTCTTTCTAAGAAATTATAAGTCAACTACATAACTAAGTCTTTGAAACACAACAAAAGTCAAATACGCCTCATTTTTTTTTAAGATTGACCTGTTTGAAAGTTGCAAATTTTTAATTCAAAAAAAGCGGTATTAGACGACGCGGTCAGTTGGGTCCAATTAATCGCATGTAGTGATCGGGACCGACGGATCGCGCCGTATAATACTGCTTTTTAAATATTATTTTGAGTAGTTATTGTACATTTATTTTAAATTATATAATTTAAATACCTAATTATAACTGCAAAAATTTGCCAATCATTTTTTTATACTAATATTACTTACAGATAATTATTGGCTAAAAGCCACGATGCCAGGTCACAACCCTATGTCAAATGAAAATTAAAAAAGAGGTACTTGCCGGCCTAGGCCGGCAACGAGGTACTTCCCGGCCACTTTTTAGGCACGTAACTACAACATTTCATTGCATGTTTGAGAAAATAGTATTGTGAGAGCATTCAGTGAAAAACTTAAAAATCCACTCCTAACCGCATCCACGCCAATCCGCTTGCGCAGCGTGGCGATTATTGGCATTTACCTCCTAATGCGTCTATACTCATATTTAATAGGATGCCTGTCTACGTCCAGCAATCGACTAAAATAGGGTGATCGAAGTCAAAACTTCATCTTTGAGTGTGAACTACCCCACACATACGACTGTTTTTTTTTTAAGATTTCCTCTGTATTTAAAGTTTAATTTCAAATGGAATTTGGCTTAAGTGACTTATTTAAAACACATGACCACCCTACACTATCTTTCGTCACAATCTATTATCGCAGTCTTCTTGACGGACAAAAACGAAACAAGTAAAAACAATTCACTAAAATGACAAACAATACATTAAAAGGTAATTCATCTAAAGAGAAACAACAAGAGAGCTAAGCTAGTGTTACCGGGCCAGCGGTGTGGAAATGCAGATAGGCTTCGGGCTGCGCTTACCTGCAAGAGAAATGCATTGTTAGCGCGAGTTATATTTTAATGGAAGCTGAGAACTGATCAATGTTACAGTTTTGATGAAGATAAAATAGACTCTATTTATCTGGTAATTTAAATTATGGAATATACAAATGTAGTCAGATATATTTCTAAGATATTTCAAAATAGGATACATATTTTAACTAGACATCTATCTATCAGCTATTTTGATAGCTGATCTCAAGATAAATATTAAAAATGATAATAATGAACATGTTTTCATGATTCACTCATTTAACGATTCCAAGTGTATAAATTAAACGTGGAATCATTGAAATATTCAAAATAATAATAAAGTTACAAAAACTAGTTTTTTGTAATCCTCCGTAGCCTAGTTCCTAGGACCTCCAGCTTCGTAGGCACACGAAGTTCCGGGTTCGAATCCCGACGAGGGCATTTTTGTGTATTTATTCATTACAAATATTTGTTCCTTGGTCATGTCTGCGTATGTATTGAAGTATCTACATGTATTATACATCATCGCTTGGTACCCACATCATAAGCCTTTATTGAGCTTACCGTGGGACTAGGTCGATTTGTGTAAGATGTCCCAAGAATATATTAAAATGTATATATTAAATGTAGATAATAAAATTGGCGGCGGCGTCCGTGTCCTTTGGAGCAATAACTTCTGTTGAAATTTCCAAAGCGTCCAGAACCCTAAGATACGAATCACGTCGCCTTTAGTACTGTGTCGCGGGGGCTGTACTTCAAAGACAGGTAATAATAAAAACAGTTGTCGTAGTAGTTGCTGCCAGCTAGTTGGAACTAAGTTTAAGTATACAGCTATGCTAGTTTATGGGCTGGAAGAATAATTTAAGTTAGTGCCCCTACTCATGCAAACTCTGTGTAGACTGCCTTGGAAATGCTCGATTGCGAGGAGGAACGAATCCTGAGATATAGGGTTACCTAGTTTGGGCACTCGAATCTCTAAGCAAACGAACATCCGACAAACAATTCTATGTTACAAGTAGCGTAAGGACATTGTACTGATTTATTTATTATTCTTCAAATAAACATTACTAAACATTATTACATTAAAATTATAAACATTATTATTTACAATATCAGTGTTCATAGCACGGTAAGACTAAAAGAGCTTATAGTAGAATTGAGCCACTGTGAAGTTTTTAGCGTTCTAATATCTAAAATATTAACTGTATTGTTAATAATAATAACTAACAACTTTTATTCAGTAAGTCTTTTTCTTTTATCTTATATCGTAATAAAAACGTTTTCAATTTCTAGTTGTGAAAATAATTGTCCAAAATGTTGCTCTTGATGGTTTATTACAAATATTAGCACAAGGTTTTTTTTAGAACTATTAATAAACATATCAAATAGCACAGGTCTCTTCGCCTGAATTAAAATAATAATATTTATTGTGACATGCAAAACCGTGGTACTTGTACATTTCGATAGGGCGACAATCACCCGAGTTAAAAAGAAGTTTTTACACGTGTTACGAACGACTTTTTTCATAACAAGTGGCTAAAAAGAGAAATTTACGTACGTGAAGCGTGCGCAAAGTTTACTTTTCCGCACTAGTTAGGAAAAAAACTTTTTACATATAACCTCAATTATTTCCGACCGCGTGTGCTTAAGAGCGCCAAGTGCGCAAATATGGCGCCATCTATAACTATACTATGAAAATGTCGTTTCAAGATAGATTGCCAGTGTTTATAATATACTAGTCTGTCGTTTAAATCAGCCGAAGTGCCGGCGGCGCGACGCGGGCAATCCGCGAATCGCCCCCGAGGCGACCAGAACTGATCGAGAAAATTGAAGTACGTACTTGTGTATTCAATGATACACGTAGATGGATGGTTTGGACTTAGTTTAGTCATTTAAAATAGAACGCTGTTCTAATTTAATATAATTGAAGTTATTGAGTAAAGGTAAGGAAGGCCATGGGCCTCTGAGGCTAGACGGTCCCTTAGGAGATAAGATAACGTCTTCATTCATCATTAGTAACTGCACTGAAGTCTGTTTTTATATTTTCACTTGGCTCTATAGGCATTCAAACTTTTTCTGATCACTGTACGATCGTAGTTTATTGGAAAATGTTAATCGATGAAAAATGACACAACGTTCTACCCTCTGACACTAGGGCAGTGTGTAAAACATGGTATTAAAATCGCCCGAATCTATAAAAATGAATGGAAAAAACTTGGAATTTTGCAAATGCAAGAAGAGTGAATGAGGAGTCTTATTTTAGAACGGTCCTGGCAAACAAAGTTACTTCGCATTAGTAAATTCAGTATAGAAAGCACTTAAAACTGAAAATACTTAATAAATATTTATAGTGGTGCCGTTGACTTTTATAACTCTGCATAACCTAAGGCACTGGTCTCACCGCGAGCTACTAAGCTATGAACCATCGGCTATAAACACGAACAAAAGATACGCACTCCCGTGTAAATTAAAGAGACACAGCTAATACTCGCCCAGCTATCAGCTATCACCGCCGGGCGAATGTCGCTGTGTCTCTTTTATTTACACGAGAGTGCGTATCTTTTGTTCGTGTTTATAGCCGATAGCTCATAGCTTAGTAGCTCGCGATGAGACGAGTGCCAAAGTTGGGTTGTTAAAGTCAAGAATAGTTTTACGACAAATAGAATAATATCCCTATCCGATAAGCATCGAAAGGACTATAAATAATCCTAATATCAAATCGATATCCCTTCTAGTGATACCGTGAGATCTGATACCGAAAAAAAATTTTATTTTTGGTTAAATATCAATGAAATAAAGTAAAATTTTAATTATAATATAAAAACAAAATTTGTAATATAAACAAAATAAATCGAATTCTGAACACTTCAAATTTAATGTTACTAACCTAGTTATTAAAATAAGTTTAAATAAATACTCGTAAATACTTGTCGTAAATAAAATAATGTATTTAAAAGCAAAGAGGTTTTACTTTTGTTCTCGACAGAGATAATAGACAATCTGCATGTTTGCTTGTCTGGTTGTTTTCAATATAATAGTCTATCAGATCAGATAAAAATCATAAAAACTTTTTTTTACTACTCTCGAGACGGAGAGCCGGAAGACCCCGTCGGCGATGGCGAGATGAGCTTGACTCATTTCTGAAGGGATGGTCAGACACTGCACAAAACTGTGAAAAGTGGAAAAAATGGGGGGAGGCCTTTGCTCAGCACTGGGACAATACAGGCTCCTAATAATAATAAAAATAGCTTTTCTAATTCCACACGGCTTGACGTTACCAGCCCCGTACGCGAACATTTTTCTATTTAGGAATTTCGCCACTAGCTACCCTAGAGAGGTAAAATGAGAATCGTGATCAACGCCAAATGGGTAAATAATTTGAAACAACGCGTGGCATAATTATTACCGTTCGCTTTCAGAACTATTATAAGGCAGTGCGGGCAAAATGTGCCGAGCGGTCGTTAGTGGCTGTAATGGTTTTTAGAATTAGAAAACGAGTCTTTGTTTACCTAGGAAAAAAATTTTTTGTTTGTTACAGTCTTCAGCTATAATAGTAAAATTAATATATGGAAGTCAAAAGACTGAAAAACGCTTATTCCCTCGCAATATGAATCTACTTTTGATGTTAACCGTACGTGGAGAAACTTTACCTTTTAGTGAAAGCTACGACGTAGCGCGTCTACGCTGCTCCGTAGCAAGTGTAGCTATTTATATCCAAGCGACCGATACTGACTTACAAGCAGTGAATACTTCGAGAAAATTCTCAGTCACTGCTGTTTAGCTTTTGTTACTAAACAGTGGTTGAAATTTTCGATATTAATTAATAATAATAATAAACATTACATGTCATATACCAAAGAAGAAATACCGATTTCACCAACGTCAGAAGTGGGAGCCCGAACTTATAATTATATTATAAATTATAATTCATATAAATAGTAGTGTTACACAGACACAAATCAAAAACATTTGATAAAAATATTGTCTGGTACCACAAAAAAATATTACTTTATACATCTTACACAAATCAACCTAGTCCCACGGCAATCTCAATTAAGGCTTGTACCAACCAACCGACCAAACACCCTGTATGGAGTCTGTCCTACGCATACGATTGCTATCGTAGTTAGACACAGCAGCATAGTTTGTCAGCCTCCGTAGTTTAGTTGGTAGTGACCGTGCTTACGAAGCTGGAGGTTCCGGGTTCGAATCCCGGCGAGGGCATTTTTATTTATCACAAATATTTGTTCCTTGGTCGTGGCTGTGTATGTATTTAAATATCTATATGTCTATTATATACAGAGTGTTTTTTTTAAGTGGGACAGTATGGGGAAATCGGAAACTATAGAAGATACAAGGAAGCTGTCTTAGGCGACATTAGGTATTTTTTGAGATAACAATTTTGGCATTTTCTAAATTTTGGTCAAGTGCGAGTTGTACCTAAAAATGATTGTATTGGATGAAAAAAATCTGAACAGCAGAAGTTAGTCAAATTTAAGAAAACCATTTCTCATATAATATAACATCCACTGTGAAGTGTCTACTACTGCAAGGTCAATATTTTAAAAAGTATTACTTACACTTTTCGAACACGGCATTTGAATTTGGAACGTCTTATTTAAGTTCAAAAGGACTTTAATAAGTTACATGTCGCGAGTTCATAAGGAAAAAAATAATGAAAATATCCAACGAAATTCAAAATACGAATAGATACTCTATGGTCATTCCAAATTTTAAGTTTTTTTTCTTTGTGAGCTCGCGACATGTAACTTATTAAAATCCTTTTGAACTTAAATAAAACGTTCCAAATTCAAATGTCATGTTCGCAGTAGTAGACACTTCAGAGTGGATGTAATATGAGAAATGGTTTTCTTGAATTTGACTAACTTCTGCTGTTCAGATTTTTTTCATCCAATACAATAAAATTCTCTACGCATGAAATCACGTCGATCTGCGTCAAATTTTTTTTTATCAATATTATTAATTTTTAGGTACAACTCGCACTTGACCAAAATTAAGAAAATGCCAAAATCGTTATGTCAAAAAAAAAACCTAATGTCTCCTAAGACAGCTTCCTTGTATCTTCTATAGTTTCCGATTTCCCCATACTGTCCCACTTAAAAAAAACACTCTGTATATCGTCACTTGGTGCCCACATCACAAGCCTTAATTGAGCTTACCGTGGGACTAGGTCGATTTGTGTAAGGTGTCCCAAGATATTTATTTTTTATTTTATATGGCAGGAAGTATTCCAAAAATATTTTTTTTTTCATCCACGTTGACTACATTTGGAGGTTACCCGTAGGTATAAATATGCAGAGGATAATGTACACGCGTATACCCGTTTTCATTTGCGGCGGGCGCCAAACAAATGGTTATTGCTTCTCATTTTTTCGACTTGTTTCGGTTAAACGACTTTTTGCTCCCGTTCACTGTTGTCGATAACATTTTGAAGAATAAGGCATTACTAATGCCGTAATGAAGGAACGTAACATTGATAAAAAAAAACAATCTTCGGAATTAATATGGGTACCATACTACAGGGTATAATAGTGAAGTGTTAACAGGCGATTACTTCGTACATATATGAGATATTAGATAATTTCAAACGCATATCGAAAGTGCGTCACCTAACGAGTAAAGCTACATTACTATATTTTTTATTAAGATTCGTACAATCCCAACATAACTAATAACTACTCCATACATTTAGTACGACGTTTGTAGAAAGACTAAGGGCTCGTCAAATTTCAATATTATATTATTTATAAAATATGGTTTTACCATTTTATTATAGCAAACGATATACGAGCAAATAATTCCTATCAAGCAGTTTTATCTCTTACGGCATCGACGGTCTCCTTTGAGAGTGAGTCGTCGTAGGTAAGGACCGTATCGAATTATAAGTAGACAAGATAAAAGTGACACAACTTTAATATTAAGTAATATTTTGAAATGAAACAAAAAATAAATTAAAATATAACACTTTTTCTAGAACTATGTTCTAAAGAGACTGCCATAGGACCCCTAGTTAGCCGTCAATCTTACTTTCTTCTGGATGTTCTTCATTCGATTTTGGACGACAACATTTGCTATATTTCCTGACACCCTGTTCCACTTTTTTTTGAAGTCGTCGGCTGATATTGCAGCTCTGGCATTTTTTGAAGCTGCTGCTTCATAAAAGCCAAGTACCTTTCGATTGGGGGTACTTCAGGGCACTTGGAGGGATTCATGTATTTTTCGACTATATCAACCTTGTTTGTTTTATGCCATTCAAGGGTGGCTTTTGAGTAATAGCATGACGCCAAATCAGGCCAAAACAAAATAGGCATCCTATGCTTTTTAATGAGAGGCAGCAGTCTTATTTTTTAAATACTCTTCTTGGTATACTTCAGCGTTTAAACTACCTGTGGTGAAAAAAAAATTTAAACGCATGCTACGTTGACAAATTGCTTGCCATACGAGTATTATTTACCAATTTTTTCAACACTGATGGCTGTATCTTGTTTAGAGAGAATTTTTCCAGCGGGCATGGTACAATACTAAGGTCCAGGGGTCGTTTATAAATCTAGTTTGCAGTACACTTCGTCGTCCATGATAATACATTGCTTTTTCTTAGTCAGCACATGATCATACAGTTTACTTGTCCGTTTTCTAACTGATACGACTTTTTTTCATCTCTATTAGGTTGTTTCTGTTTTTTATATGTCTTTAGATTACGTCTCTTTTTAATTTTTTGTATCATAAAAGACGGAGTTTTCGCTTTTTTGGTAGCATTGGACAGAAAGAGTCGGATTTTGTGAAAATATTCGTACTACTTTCTTATGCAACGCTGGGTCCTATGGTCCCTGTTTTCTTCCACTCTTGGGCAGATATTCTAAAGTTAAAGTGTTGCCGAACTTATTTATCGGTTTGTATATGCCTGCAGAAGTGAACTTATACTTTTTAACGAGCTTTCTTATTGTTATGCCCTTAATTTTACACCAGTCGTCCAAAATTATTTTCCGTGTCTCTAAGATAATCAGATCCATTTCTTTGATTTTAACGGAATGATATATTGTTTCTGACCTTAAATCATACCCATTAATATGGTTCATAATATACTAAACAGTTTTTGTTATATAAAGTTGAGTATACGTATTTATAGGGCCCTAAAGTTGTCTACTTACATTTAGATACGGTCCTTACTAAATGTATCGGAAGGTTTACACAAAGTTTTTCTTATATTGATACTTTTATTTCACAGAGTTAGTAATCCAACTTTACTCATTGGGCAACGCACTTTCAATATCAGTTGGAAATTTTCTAATACATCTCATATTTATGTAATTATCGCCTGGCCACACTTAACTATTTCACCCTGTGCACCTATTCTGTGGTGTTATCTCTAATGGACTTGTACACAAGTTTCCTCTCTGAGCCTGAGAAAACATGTTAGGTTGTAATCAGATACCTAGCACATTCTATTGGCATTAGCACGATATCTCTGAAACTTCGACTTTAGTCCGATCAATAGGGAAGACGATCTCAAATAATATATAATTTTATTTTTACGGTACCTACCTTATAAATAAAATCTAAGTAATCGTTCACACTTATTTTTTTTTACAATGCTACCACAATGTGTTCTAACTAATATTACCACACCTTTTGCCTGACAATCAAAAAATAAGAATAGACTTGACGAAAAAACCCTACGAAAGTCCCTAAAAAAAAATCATTTAAAAAATTAATTTTAACAAATTGCTGTTACGATAAAAACTATAAAAAGTATTGGAAATGTTAAAAAATATTCAAAAAGCCAAAAAAATAAAAAAAATATTTTCTTTTGTGGAATTTGACATTAGGTCTCATAATATATTTTGTTTATTTTGATGTCTAGAATGCATAGTTAAAATCTTTCGCAATGCTCGCGAGCACCGTGTATATCCACATCATCCGCCTATCTCAGTTCATTGCTGGACGTAGGCCTCGACGCATTAGGATGCGGCTCCACTGACGCGGAGCGGAACGGAGCGGAGCTGTAGGAGCTCGGCCAATGAGACCGCATCACAGTGTTTCGAATTCGAATTTGAAGAATGTAATTGGTAAATATCGCCACGCTGGGCAAGCGTATTGGCTGCCCGTTATCAATCTTCTATCTAAATTCAGTGACACTTCAATCCCTTAGTCGTCGTGACGGTATTTTTTCGCTGTATCGCAACGCTTATACATAGTATATGCTGTGCGAGGAAGCCGCCAGGTCTTCGGTCTTTAATTACGTCGACCAGATGTTTCACGATTTCGGGAAACTATTTGCGCGCGCTGGGGCTTCTATGACCCTTATGCCCCGGCCACGACATTGGTCTAAGGCGACCAGCGGCGAGCGAATCCATGAGTTGGAGTGGGATGCCGATATGGGCACGAGAGGGAGCACCATACGTTTTCCGCTGAGCGGGTCGTCTTAGACCGATGTCGTGGCCAGGGCATTAAGTTTCTACAAATTCAATTTTGGAATGATTAGACTATTTTGAAAATAAATAAAGTGTTATTTATTAACACATTCAACTGAATAAGCAAGTAACAATACATAGCTTCGTTGAATAGAGCTACGAGTATCTACTAATACCCTCCGTTGGCAGACTTCGAACACAAAAGCTTCCCGATCCAATAAATGTCAGCTTTGTTCGCTATGAAGTCTGTAGAACATTGAAATCCCGCGCTAAAATATATATTGCACACAAAATTATTAATTGAAATGCGGAATTAAAGAAAAGTATTATTTTCTACTCCAAAGTACACTTCGGCAGATAACATACTAACAATATAAAAACCCTAAAGACTTGACCCGGAAACGTCACGTACCTAAGCGACACTACTTTTTCAATACTTTTGAGAAATTAACCCTTATTCATAGACGTCGCCTAACATAGTATACAAGTATTGTTTGTCACTTTCAGTTTTATCAATATGTTTATAAAAACGAAAGGGACAAACAATTAATTATTTAATTAATATGAATAAGGAGGTTAATTGGGAAGCCGAGTATGTGTATAATAAAGACGGTGTTTTTAGCAGTTAGCACATTTTATTAGGGTAGCGTCACGTACGAGTGCTCCTTTGGACGTAAGACTGACAGTATCCCCTAACAAGTGAGTTTGAAATGTAACCAATTTAAACGATTTGTATAAAATAACATAAAAAACGGCATGCGAAAAATCTGTCCCAATAAATAAATCAAATATTAAAATGCAATCTGCTCGGTTTTCATAACGCGCAATTAATAATGCAATATTAATAAGAGATATCATAACAATTTGTCGCGTTCCGATCACGTTAAATTCCCATATATAAACTGTACTATGAACGTCAATAGGTATACAATATTGAACCCTATTACAAGAGAATAAAATCAAAAAAATAAAACAATTGTGTGACGACGACTGCAGATACCAAACAGTGGAAATAACTCCTTTACGCCATAACAAATATGTACGAAAATAGTGTGCTTTTGCGGCGAATATAATACACGCTACCCTTAAAGGTACTGTACGCTCCTACATGGGCTAAAAGCTTCATTACTGAAAATGTGATATCCATGAAGCTCCAATAAAGCTCTGTAATAGGGAAATCTAAGTTTAGGGAAAAGTATAAAATAAACAAGGTATAGAGAGGAAAAAGAAAATATTTATTAAATTAAAATTTCTTATTAGTTTTACAATTAAATCTAAGGACTCTACAAGCTCTGTATCTCATTTGGTCTGGTTAGGACTTCATGAGATACACCGTCATGATTGCTAGGGCCAAATACCTAAGTCAGGAAAACATGACGGTACAAAAACCTGAAGCCAAAGGTTAACCTGCACACACACACAAAATTAGAAATTAATATAATAAAATATTGATAATAGCATGATCATCTAGTGGTAAATTGGACAACATTATGATAAGTAATAACCCAAATCCTCTGAGGTATGAGAAATGTTACAAAGTCCATGTCCGAAATATATTCCAACAAACACAATATTATCAAAGCCATTTGAATATTCTACACAATCTTAATACTAAACCGTTATTATAAACACATACATAATAAGGGCAATGTCTGAACGTTAGCCTCAGCGTGGACAGATTCTATATGAACCATATCGGGTATTTAGAGCTGCAAACCGATGCAAAACCCTCAGGTATGTCAGTACACTAAGAATATCCAAACGCTAGGAATAGATCCGAAGATACAAATTCCGAGACTAAGAATAAGAATGTGACAATATCCCTCTCAAGATGTTCATATGTATGTATATAATATATTTGTAGGTAGTATGGTTTACAATTATAATAACGTGATATCACATTTGAATATGTATACTACTAAACCGCTTAAAACTAACTTATTAAATAGATGACGCTTATGTTTTATACAGTGTTAATAAACCCATACATATCAAGGGCAATGTCTGAACGAGAGCCTCAGCGTGGACCGATTCTATATAAACCATATTGGGTATTTAGAGCTGCAAGCCGATGCAAAACCCTCAGGTATGTCAGTATACCAAGAATATCCAAACGCTAGGAATAGATCCGAAGATACAAATTCCGAGACTAAGAATAAGAATGTGACAATATCCCTCTCAAGATGTTCATATGTATATATATAATATATTTGTAGGTAGTATGTTTTACAATTATAATTAACGTGATATAATATTCTAGTATGTATGTCGTATGACTTAAAGATTCCCATAATGTTATGAGACAAGCTGTCTTATTCAGAATCCGCATTACCTATAACAGAACCCCATTCGACCACAGTACTGTGAATTGCACATCAATGCACAGTATTATTCAAGCTCCATGGTAGCAAGCCCAGCCCGAAGGCATGAGACAACTTAGTCAATAGTCTGTAATATTGTTAAGCTTCGCACTTGCAATCTCGCCCATATAGTATAAAAATTTGGTTGTAAATATATAATTGGGGTCTTTAACTACAAATGTTAGCAAACAAAGGTACAGATTTCTGATCGGATGCTAATTAGATGTCTTGTCCGAATAGATCCGGGCAAGCATTCTACTTCGCGGTGTAGAATGTGCGAATCACCCTTTTCAAGGATCTCGCACAAACCTCGAATAAAGACCACAGTCCTACCATGAAACTCGTAGTCTCCTATCAAATTAGATGACATGTAAGAATACCCCCATAAACCGGGCATAATCACACCTTCAACAATCATCAGTAGCCTGAATCACATTATCAAAGGAATGTAATGCCCGACCCCAACGACGACTTTCTATTCAGGAACCGTATTACGCAAGAACGGACCAAGTATGACCATACTACTGAGAATTGCACATCAATGCTCAGTATTATTCAAGCTCCATGGTAGCAAGCCCAGCCCGAAGGCATGAGACAACCTAGTCAATAGTCTGTAAGATCGTTAAGCTTCACACTTTATAGTCTCGCCCATATGGTATAAAAGTTTGGTTATAAATATATAATTGGGGTCTTTAACTACAAATGTTAGCAAACAAAGGTACAGATTTCTGATCGGATGCTAGTTAGATGTCTTGTACGAATAGATCCGGGCAAGCATTCTACTTCGCGAGTTAAAGTTGTGCGAATCACCCTTTTCAAGGATCTCGCGCGAACCTCAAATAAAGACCGCAGTTCTACCATGAAACTCGTGGTCGCCTAACAACCTAGATGACTCATAAGAACACACTATAAACCGCCACGACCATACCTTTAACAATCAACAGTAACTGTACTGCATCACATTATCAAAGGAATGTATTGCGGATCCTATTAGCTACAACGTTAGTGTTAAATGCTGTCAATTCCAATGCAGAATAATCAATTTAGCATCTTAATAAATTCTGTAAATTTATGTGTACCGTTATCTGATGTAGATAGCTTTAATTGACAGTAGACTTAAACGTTTCAGAATAAGTTTCTTGAACCACAATCAATTTGTTGCCAATATTAAATCTGGATCACTTTATAAGAGTCTCAACTCCATAACGCACACGTTACGTTATACCGTTTGTAATCATCGTAATGAATCACGCATTCATAGTTTCTAATATACTATTGATGGACCAACGATTTATAATTAATTACTTGAATTACTGCGCGATTCATTAACAAAGAGTCGCATCCAAATAATTCAAGTAATTGGAGGAACTGCTCACAGACATTATTTATCACATTGAGCATAAATATATTGAATATCAGTGCATTGCCAACCAAGACGATGTAACCAGCAATAATTATGTATTATATTAGAATATCGTAGTTATGTCGTAGGTAGATGTTAAATCTAAAATACCCTTAATTCTAAATGAAACCGATATCCGCTTAAACGGACGATTATAATGTAGGAATAACGGCGGCGACGCAACACGTAGAGCTCACGTGAGCAGTAGCGCAAAGATGCAGTAACTGTATATGGCGCCGTAATGTATAGAGTAGCTGCGCAGTGTCGACCCAACACGAAGCACGCGTGTAGCGGTGTCGTGATGCCGTCTGTACATGGCGCCCTCTCTCTCGTACGCACGAAACACCGGAAAGTAGAAAATATCATGTTTATAACAGGTATTAATAAGAAGTTAATAATTTTGACCACGGATTATAATTGAACGAAATTATAGGAAAATACTCAAAGAGAAATTCAAATACCAAAATCAAATCAAGCACATTAATGTTCTGTTTAATCGATGAATAATAAATTATAACTCTAAATAAAGAATCAATTAGACCATTTAAATAGTGGGATTCAATTAAACCAGATCCTAGCTCGTTCTCCACAACAATAATAAAATATATTTAAGTTTAGAAATATTTATCAATATGGCACACAATTAATTAATTTGAGGGGTAGATACTCCTATCTATTAAATAAACCAGAAGCAACACACCAGGTCATCGGAGACATCACGGATTATGATTGCACGAAAGAATAGAAAAATACTAAAATAGTATTTCAAATACCAAGACTAATCAAGCAATTATTGTTCATGAAATTTTCTGTTTAATCGATGAATAACAAATTATAAATCTAAATAAATAAATCAATTAACTCATTAAATAGTGGGATTCAATTAAACCAGATCCTAGCCCGCTCTCAACAGCATTAATATAATATATTTAAGTTTAGAAATATTTTTGAATATGGCACATAATTAAGTTGAAGGGTAGATAATTATATCTATTAAATAAACCAGAAGCAACACACCAGTTCGACGGAGTCATCACAGATTATGATTGAACGGAATAATAGAAAAATACTAAAAGAGTAATTCAAATACCAAAACTAATCAAGCAATTATTCTCCATGAAATGTTCTGTTTAATCGATGAATAATAAATTATAACTCTAAATAAAAAAATCAATTAACTCATTAAATGGTGGGATTCGATTAAACCAGATCCTAGCCCGCTCTACACAACATTAATATAATATATTTAAGTTTAGAAATATTTTTGAATATGGCACACAATTAATTAATTTGAAGGGTAGATAATCCTAACTATTAAATAAACCAGAAGCAACACACCAGTTCAACGGAGTCCAGTCAAGACAAAATGGCAGACGCCTTTGAGCGTCACTTGCGACCGATGGAGTATTTGATGCTGATGCAATTGCAGATATCTCCACACCCTTGATCCCGTGGATGATATAATTATGCCTCTCGCCGATGGACATGGACCGGAAATGAGAAATATTTTATTTAATTACCTACCAACATTTGTAACCTATAATATAATGGGCTGTCATTTAATACGGGAAATAATTATATTAACACCTTCTCTGCGGCAATTAGCTTGGCTCATAACTAACCATACTTTGTAAGGAAACACTATATCTAATAATCAAATATTAATGAATCAAAGTATTTGTAAAACGCAGTTATAAAACAGTTTATTAAATTATTAACTTGGTAAGTATCATATTTTCACACCTCCGCTGCAGCAATTAGCTTAAATCGTAACTAACCATATTTTGTAGGAGGTCGAAATACCCCGTACCGCATTGAATGCATTGAATATAACAGTGTGCTAAATAATACCATAAACTCAAAAATGCTATTAATGTTTAAGGTGTTATAACTAAATAGAATAGCACTGAAATTAAACCAATTTTAAGGCAAACACTATCAATTATTAACAAATTAAAGTATTTATAAAACGCCGTTATAAAACAGTTTATTAAATTATTAACTTTGTAAGCATCTCATTTTAACACTGATGCAATTGGCTTAACTTGTAACTAACCATACCTAGTACAAGGTCGAAAGACCCCCTACCGTATTGAACATGTTAACACGTGGCGTATCTATACAACCTACATGAATCATAATGCTGCGCGTTCCACTGGCTTACTACTATCGACTAAAGAATACGGCAACCGAATAATTAATACAAAAATATTTAGATAACCATGTTACATTATTAAAATGTTACTCGATTATGTTCGTATTGCCGTTACAATGAACATTATAAAAGCAAATTAGTTAAATTAAATGAACCGTACACACAACGACCACTTGACGCAATGATTTATTATTATGTTCCTGTCATAGATTGCAATTTAAGATTCAATTTGCATGAAAACCATCCAGACACGGGCCCTGTATCCAGATACTCTCACACAAGCTGGACCCCAACTACAATCTAAAAACTAATTCATCAAATTAATATTAAATAACTTACGTTCGCCCTTATGACGGTTTGCCGTAAACTTATAGTAGTCACAGTAATAGTATCAGTAGTCACTTAGTAATTCTATAAAGCATTGTCGAAAGTATGTCGGAATAATAACTATTCAATATTTAGACTATGAATAAACACGATTAGCACAATTGAACACGCATAATAGAAACTAGATATTCTGGCACGCACGTCTGCAAAGAACAACGTATCCATTTAATTTTCAACAGAATCTGAATCTACCCACTTTCTAACATATCGCTGGAATCCCGTATGATCCGATGCACCTATTATTCTACAAATCACAAGCAATTCTTATAAATATAAAGTATGCCAGAGGCGACGTACCATATCCACGTGGTGCATCCTTTGTGCGCCCAAATGCCGGGTCGTACCGCATTTCTATCTTCGAATCACGCCCAGGAATGGTGTTACTCGCCCTATGCCTCCGCTGCCGTAAAGCCTGCCTGCTATATCTGTGAACAATTCTAAACACGATATGCCTTACGAACTAAACTCACTGACTTCCTTACGACTCGACGCTCTGCCGACGAAAAAAACCTCGAATACCTATCACACTCCCTTAAATCCCCTTCTTCCAACTCCTTTGTGAACCCCTAATCGCCATCTTTCATTCAATATTCGCCCTTCCGTCCACAACAACCCGAACCCATAGTCGCTATTTTTCCCTACCCTTCTTTCTGATTTGTTCAAATCTTCCCAGACCATACAAATCCTCTCTTTACCGACAAGTCCCCACGTAATCAATTCCCCGGATAAATTAAAAGATCGCCCATATCACATCTTCGCCTTGTCCAAAACCTCTCCTCTTTTTTCTACCGTAATCGTGACTCCGTAGTAGCACTCTTTACCGCTAGATGTCAGCTCCCGCCTTAGTTAAGAATTTAAGGCGTTCCTATACTACTAAAATAAGTTGACCAAGAACCTAATGTGATCACAGGTGAATTATGTAATTTGAATAAGGTCGGTTTCTTTACGTGCCAAAGTAAATGTTTAAATGCAGTTCAAGTATAGGCGCGAAATTCAACTTCAAAGCAATTAACTGAATAAAGAATAAAAATAAAACTCAAAATATAACTATTCATCTAATTTATTCAATCAGGATCGCATTAATATTGAATCGAGTAAATTGTATCTCATTGACCACCCAAAGTTAGCGATTATTTTCCTGAGAAGCAAGTATAACATAAAATTTATCAATGTAATACTTTTCCGTCACATTAAAATTGTGTCCAATACACATATAAAAAGAAGTCCCGCAAATCATCATTTTTAGCAATAGTGTTTAACTGACATAGATGTGGATATGTTACAATCGCCCTTAGTCTATATACGTAGTTAACCGAAGTAGATGAACTAACTTAACATCAATCTATGTCAATTTAACACTAACCTTAACACCTTCGCTGCGGTAATTAGATTTACTCGTAATTAACCATACTTTGTAAGGTGTCGAAGGACCCCCTACCGCATTAAACGTGTTAAACGGAAAATAATTATTTATGCTGTGAAAAAAAACCATGTAATTTTTATTAATGTTACCAACCTATGCAACGAAAGTTCCAAAGCGATGTAGGAAAATTAGGATCACTAAATATTCAACCAAACTAATGATATTACGTCTGATTATTATGTAGATTAGTTATTTGATCTAAAGGTAAACACGTGTACGATTGTAAAATTAGAAAACAGTCTATATACATAGCTAATCGAAATAAATGAATTAACTTAACAACAATCTATGCCAATTTAACAATACCTTAAAATGGAAATGAATGAGTTCTACTATATAAAACACATTTTTTTTTTCTAATGTTACAACTTATGCAACTAAAGTATCGAAAAGCGATGTAGGGAAACTGGACGCAATACATACACAACAGAACCAGTATTAATGGCATTGCATCTGATGGGCCCTATCATTATATTCTTAATCCTTTGATTTAAATTTAAACGCAAATACGATTGTAAAATCACAAAAAGACAAACGAGAAAATATTTTCTTGAAAAACAAAAAAAATATACATACATGTTTCCTTTTCTTCCTACTTTAATTATAATAGCGATTTAAATGAATTGTGTTGAATTTTCCCCGAATTTGTTTCGTCTTGGGATCCATTAAAATATGAACATTTGGAAAAGGAATGGCGGCAACAACAAATGGTCCCTCATAAAGAAGCTCAAACTTTTTCGTTTTGTTTTTATCCGCATCAGATTTGTTTGCTTTTCGAATTTTGACTAAATCACCAATATGGAATGTGATTATTTTGTGAGACTTATTATATTGGTTTTGTCGCTTCAAACTATTTTTCGTTAAATTGTCTATCACCGTCTGCCTAACAACATCAATATCCACAATACGACTATTTTTGGATAAATACTGATCAATTGAAAGGCTGTTGCCTCTGCCGTATACAATTTCATTTGGTGTGAACCCGGTACTTTCGTGATATGTATTATTATACAACTCTTCAATATTTGGCAATATAGTAGCCC
Source organism: Thaumatotibia leucotreta (assembly GCA_025490895.1). NCBI lineage: Eukaryota > Metazoa > Arthropoda > Insecta > Lepidoptera > Tortricidae > Thaumatotibia > Thaumatotibia leucotreta. The sequence goes on along the minus strand of JALPQI010000838.1, from coordinate 80,477 downwards.
ACCCTTTATGATTTTTATGACAATAGGTTCTGAATAGTCTTCCAAGATCCTTATTTACTCGTTCGGTTGTATTGGGTCTCGGATTTCTGACAGTTGTATATATAGGTTTAATACCCATGTCCTTCAAAGCATTTTTCCAACCTACACAACTAAACTGGCTACCGTTATCAGTCATCACTACTTTAGGGTGAATAATAGAAGAAAATTGTTTTAATTTAGTTACCACAGCTCGCGACGAAGCCTTTCTCAAATCGTACATCTTCACGAACTTACTAAATGAATCTTGTATAACCAAAATATACATTGCACCGAATTTCCCTTTAGGTAGAGGGCCATACAAATCTGCCATAACCAAATCTCCTATTTGCTTGGTCAATACAGACTGACATTCACCCACATATTTAATATTATCACTTTTTGATACTTGACAAATATGACAGCTCCGCAAAATTAATCGAACACTTTTGTTCATACCTAACCAATAACAACGGTCTTTCAAATATTTCAGAATCTTATAAGCCCCTTGATGACCCATCTCTTCGTGAGTTTGAATAGTAATACTTTCTCTTAATTGTTGAGGTAAATATACTACATGTTTTATAGCATCAACCATAAAATACAATATTTTACCCTGAATGTAACAACGCTTCGCTATCTTCTGCAGCCTCTGATCATCCGCACTTTCACTCGCATTATTTATAAGCTTAATGATTTTTTTTATCTCAGAGTCATTAGTCTGAATATGTTCTAATTTCTTTAAATCATTAATCAAATCCTTATTTTTAATCGATTCCATATAATTTATATCTGGACAAAAGATTTTATCTTCTTGTACCGTCGATGCCCCTGCAGGGTACCTAGACAACACATCGACAGCAACATTTTCTTTCCCTTTCACGTGTTCAACTGTATAATCAAATTGTTCTAAAAATAAAATCCACCGTATAATTCTACTATTATATAATTTCCACGACCTAACAAATGTTAATGCCTTATGATCGGTTTTGATTATTACTTTAACGCCCCTCAAATAAGTTTCAAATTTCCGTAAACAATAGATTATCGCCCAAAATTCCTGTTCTGTAGTAGTCCATCTAAGCTCAGCACCCCGTAATGCCCTACTACAATAACTCAATATTTTCATTTCCCCATCACCATCTATCTGGAATAAAACACCTGCTAACCCTACGCCACTACTATCGGTTTGTAGATAAAATGGCCTGGACATGTCCGGATAATGAAGCATAATAGTTTTTAAGAAGTTGCTTTTGAGCCTGTCAAATGCAACTTGTGCCTCGCTTGTCCAATGCCATGGTCGATTTTTTTGTAATAAATTACAAAGTGGCTGTATAATACTATTATAATCTGGAATAAATCGCCGATAGTAATTGCACAACCCCAAAAAGGCTCTTAAATGCTTTAATTTTTTAGGAACAGGAAATTCCTCTATAGATTTTAGCTTTTCCGGGTCGGTTCTAATCCCTTCTGTAGATATGATATGTCCCAACATTCTAACTTCTTTACAAATAAATTTACACTTCTCAATGTTACAAGTAAGGCCTGCATTCTTTAGTTTGCTAAGAATAATTTCTATGTGATCCAGATGTTGGTCTAATGTCCCCTCAGTAAGTATAGCCAGATCATCCAAATAGTTGACACAAAAATGTCTGACCTCTGGCCCTAAAATAATATCCATGGCCCTACTAAAACTGCCTACAGAAGTCTTTAGCCCTTGAGGGAGGCAGTTATAAACGTAACTTTTACCATTGAACGTGAACCCTGTATATTTCCTGCTATTTTTAGAAATGGGAATTTGAAAATACGCATTATTGAGATCAATAATACTTATGAAGTTCACACCGTGAAATGAATTAAGTACATCCAACTGCATGGGAGGTGTTTCAGACTCTGGGATCATAAATTTATTAATCTCCCTTGCATCTAAAAGTACTCTTAAAGATCCATCAGGCTTAACAGTGAAAGTTAATGGGCTACTGTAAGGTGTGGATTCCCGCGAAATAATACCCATGTCCATCATTTCAGAAAGCTTTTCTTCCATCTTTGGTCTATATGCATATGGGACAGGGTAAGATCGTTTTATTATCGGAGTATGGTTTGACATTAATATCTCGTGCTCGTAACAATTAGCTCTACCCAACCGCTTAGTAAAAACCTCACTATGCCTAGACAACACAAGTTTTAATCTTTCAAGCTCATTGGGTTGGAGTGTTACACCAACCCCCACTTTACTCAAACAATCGTCAATTCCTAGTATTCCTCCATCCTGTATTTCCTTCAAGGCGGAAACACTATCGCCAGAAACCGTATACTCAAGAAAAGGTACTATCATCTCCTGATTATCTTTATTAAATCTTAAACCTTTCTGAAAACTTTGTATTAGTATGTCAACATTATTAGACAGTAACCAATCAAACCCCAATATAATGGGACGTATTAACCCGGGAACTATTAAAAAACTAATGTCTATGGTCACAGGCCCAAAATTTATCGGCAACGAAATAATTTGTTGAATTTTTGCACTTTTTTGCCCAATAGCCCCCCTTAACTGTATAGGTTTAACTGGTAACATTGATAATCTATCCCCTAATTCCGTAACTAATATTTCCCAGAACTTATCTGATATGCAAGTAACATCGCTTCCAGTATCAATAAGGCATTCAATTTTTTTGTTAAATATTTCTAACATAATTTCTGACTCAACTCTAACTACCCTTTCTGACACCATATTATCTTCTTCCTCAAATAAAGATCCTATCTTACCATCAATTTGGATAAAATTAGCTTTATCTTCCTCCGCGCGAGACTTTAAAATTTTAACTACTTCCGATTTAAATCCGTCTGCAAAATGGTTTCTCTCAGTATTTGATTCTCTGCCTAAACCACTTCTATCGAATTGTCCAGTTGCATTTAAAGGATACAATAACCCCTCACTACGAGCTCCTAGAGGCTGACCAGGTAACCAACCAGTAGCTAGCAAAACCTTCAAGGATTTAAGAGATGGATCACCACTCACATTTGTTGATGTATTGGGGCTAAATACATCAACCATACTTAGTTTAAATAATCAACATTATCATTTACTCCCCTTGAGCCATGTGGTACATTTCCAGACCAATTGTTCATAGAGCCTTCATAGTTTTGATTAAATTGTTGTTCATCTCCTATCCACGAATTATTTGAATTATAACCATCGTTGTTAACCGAGTTCAACATGTTTGTTCCAAACACTTGTTCTGCTTGACGCCTATTTTGCGCCTTCACAAAATGCTTCCTCGAATAATTTGATTTCTTTTGTTGTTGGGCCTGATATACTGATGTCGATTGCTGGTCTCGTTTTCCATCGTTCGCAACTGAATCTGTCACGATAACCTGAGGCAGTTGCTCACCAGAAATCGATTCTTTGTTGATATTGTCTAACTTCCGCAAAAACTCAGTTGCTTCTAATATCGTCGCCGCCCTGCATGTTGTCCAAGCATATTGCACTTCACGTGGGAAATGTGACATAATGTCATTCACTAATTGTTTTTCTTCTATTGGAAATGTTAACATCTTAGCTTGTCCACAAAGCCCAATAAAATGTTCAAGCATTGTAGAACTCCCGCTCTTCCATGTGTTAGATACTATCTTTCTTCGAAGTTGAGTTTGCTCCGACTCACTCCAGTATACTTCCAGGAAATCTTTCTTAAAGTCTTCAAACTTTTCCCACCGGTCTTTATAAATTCGGGACCAATTACGAACTTCTCCATCTAAGCAATCCACAATTAAATCAATGATGTTACCAAAATTCGGCGGGACCCTCTTCAGGTATGCAGTCATTTCTTCTATGAAGGTTATGGGATGTTTACTCTTTTGTGGGAATTTAGGCTTTTCAAAGCTCGGCTGAGGACAATAATAAACTATTGAACTTGGTTGATAGTTCCTTATAGAAGGTTGAGTATCACCCTCAGCAGAACCGACTTGTTGTGGAATCTCAGCAGATCCGCCTCCACTTTTAGTAATATCACTACCAACTGAACTCACTTGATGTGGATTGTCGGAGGTTCCACTTCCAATTTTAGCAGCATTACTATCATTAGAGTTTTCTTGGTGTGAGCAACCTGGGGAGTTTTTCGATGAAGCATCTCCGATTTGTTCCTGTAGCCGCTCTATTTTTGATGAAAGATTAGCAATTACCGCTCTCATCCTTCTCACACCAAATTCTGCAGCCACAAGCCTAACGCTGGTATTGGCCTCTGTTACTTTAGACTTTACTATACCTCGCCGAGATGTTATCTTCTTTGGTTTATCAACCTTTGGTGGCATGTTGTAGTTCCTTGTATGTTCTGTCTCACAAATTAGAATCCTTTAATCATTGGTAATCATAGACTATTCATTAATTCTTTTTATCACTTTTAATCCACATACACATCACGAGCAAGTCCCCTTTTTTTCTGAACAACAACTTGGAATCCTTTAAACCATCAATATTCACGAACTATTATTTTATTAATTCACTGAAGTTCACAACAATGTCACAATAATGTCGTCTCGCTAATTTAAATAGTACTCTCAGATTCACCACTATTAACAGCACAATAATCCGTACATTGTTCACAATTACAGCACTCTGCACAAATTTCAAACACTAACTATGAGTGGTCACAGAAACACACATGCCCCATTCAATGTATAAAAATAATTATGTAAAAAATCAATAAAGTAGTCAGTCAATTGTAATGAAATGACCTTAACATACTCTGTAGAATAATTTGTTGCATTAAATGCTACTACCAACCTCGAGTTAATCGATCTATGTAAATTCAAGAAGTCAACTTAATTCTACGAGAATATACCGAATTCAGAGTTCACGGTATAGATTCGTAAATGGTTTAATTTACAATTTTCGAAGCAATGTCTCTTAAGCCATCTAATACAGAATATGAGTACAATAAATTCTGGAAGAATTGTTGTAAGATAAGACCCCCCCCTCTAATCTTCGTATATAAGACTAAAAAGGAATGGTTACTAAATATCTGCAAGCTAATAATAATATATTTAAACCGCTGATTTGGTACAGAAAATAATACACTAATACCTTCAACTAACATTTTTTTTTTTTTTTTTTATAAGTCAATAACGATATAGCATGTATGAATAATAGTCTTAAGTTAATAATATAATAACATCATTGGGCGACTATTAAAAGTATCAAGTCTTTAAAAGAGGTCATTGTGTGCTGTCAAAAATTTCAATTAAATATGATATACTTCAATAATGATACGAGACATTCCTATGAAATTTATTAAAGATCATGGTACATACCCGTACTTCCTAAGTATTCGAATAGACATGAAGGTAGGTTCCAACACAACTATTTAGTCACACCATATGCCGAACCCTCACAACCTTATTATCGTTGTCGAAACTGAATGCAATATCTAGTGTAACATAATGGGATGTATGACTACTTGAACCCCGTAAACCATAATATTGAATTGCATATAAAATAAACAAAATTTTCCAATATTGGCCATAATTAGTAAGGAGTAGCTCAACAAGATTCAGTGTTGCTAATAACGTGAACGACTACATCCATACACAACTATACCATAAAAAAAAGACAACAAGGAGTTTTTGTAAATCAAAATATTATAACATCACTTAAATACCTTAGTAGAATCTCGCAAATAAAATTTGTTCGTTGAATTAAAAATAAACAAACGTCAGTAAAATTTAACGTGCAACCTCATGTGTCAATAATAATATCATAAACATCAATGTACATACCTTAGAACAATCTCGCAGATCATTTCGTAATGCTGAAATTGAAGATTAATTTGAAACACGTATCAGTAAACAAGTATCAGTATTAAATTAGCATGCAACCAAATATTATGTCAATCATAAACAGTCCATATAGTACGAGCTTGTTGAAACACGACAAAGACCAATAACATTTCTCATTTTCTGAACCTCAGTCCATTACACGAACATCAAATTGTGCCTCAATAGGCAACATAATAAATAATTCAGATCCTGGTCAAGGTCACAACTAATTGTACGCTCCTACATGGGCTAAAAGCTTCATTACTGAAAATGTGATATCCATGAAGCTCCAATAAAGCTCTGTAATAGGGAAATCTAAGTTTAGGGAAAAGTATAAAATAAACAAGGTATAGAGAGGAAAAAGAAAATATTTATTAAATTAAAATTTCTTATTAGTTTTACAATTAAATCTAAGGACTCTACAAGCTCTGTATCTCATTTGGTCTGGTTAGGACTTCATGAGATACACCGTCATGATTGCTAGGGCCAAATACCTAAGTCAGGAAAACATGACGGTACAAAAACCTGACGCCAAAGGTTAACCTGCACACACACACAAAATTAGAAATTAATATAATAAAATATTGATAATAGCATGATCATCTAGTGGTAAATTGGACAACATTATGATAAGTAATAACCCAAATCCTCTGAGGTATGAGAAATGTTACAAAGTCCATGTCCGAAATATATTCCAACAAACACAATATTATCAAAGCCATTTGAATATTCTACACAATCTTAATACTAAACCGTTATTATAAACACATACATAATAAGGGCAATGTCTGAACGTTAGCCTCAGCGTGGACAGATTCTATATGAACCATATCGGGTATTTAGAGCTGCAAACCGATGCAAAACCCTCAGGTATGTCAGTACACTAAGAATATCCAAACGCTAGGAATAGATCCGAAGATACAAATTCCGAGACTAAGAATAAGAATGTGACAATATCCCTCTCAAGATGTTCATATGTATGTATATAATATATTTGTAGGTAGTATGGTTTACAATTATAATAACGTGATATCACATTTGAATATGTATACTACTAAACCGCTTAAAACTAACTTATTAAATAGATGACGCTTATGTTTTATACAGTGTTAATAAACCCATACATATCAAGGGCAATGTCTGAACGAGAGCCTCAGCGTGGACCGATTCTATATAAACCATATTGGGTATTTAGAGCTGCAAGCCGATGCAAAACCCTCAGGTATGTCAGTATACCAAGAATATCCAAACGCTAGGAATAGATCCGAAGATACAAATTCCGAGACTAAGAATAAGAATGTGACAATATCCCTCTCAAGATGTTCATATGTATATATATAATATATTTGTAGGTAGTATGTTTTACAATTATAATTAACGTGATATAATATTCTAGTATGTATGTCGTATGACTTAAAGATTCCCATAATGTTATGAGACAAGCTGTCTTATTCAGAATCCGCATTACCTATAACAGAACCCCATTCGACCACAGTACTGTGAATTGCACATCAATGCACAGTATTATTCAAGCTCCATGGTAGCAAGCCCAGCCCGAAGGCATGAGACAACTTAGTCAATAGTCTGTAATATTGTTAAGCTTCGCACTTGCAATCTCGCCCATATAGTATAAAAATTTGGTTGTAAATATATAATTGGGGTCTTTAACTACAAATGTTAGCAAACAAAGGTACAGATTTCTGATCGGATGCTAATTAGATGTCTTGTCCGAATAGATCCGGGCAAGCATTCTACTTCGCGGTGTAGAATGTGCGAATCACCCTTTTCAAGGATCTCGCACAAACCTCGAATAAAGACCACAGTCCTACCATGAAACTCGTAGTCTCCTATCAAATTAGATGACATGTAAGAATACCCCCATAAACCGGGCATAATCACACCTTCAACAATCATCAGTAGCCTGAATCACATTATCAAAGGAATGTAATGCCCGACCCCAACGACGACTTTCTATTCAGGAACCGTATTACGCAAGAACGGACCAAGTATGACCATACTACTGAGAATTGCACATCAATGCTCAGTATTATTCAAGCTCCATGGTAGCAAGCCCAGCCCGAAGGCATGAGACAACCTAGTCAATAGTCTGTAAGATCGTTAAGCTTCACACTTTATAGTCTCGCCCATATGGTATAAAAGTTTGGTTATAAATATATAATTGGGGTCTTTAACTACAAATGTTAGCAAACAAAGGTACAGATTTCTGATCGGATGCTAGTTAGATGTCTTGTACGAATAGATCCGGGCAAGCATTCTACTTCGCGAGTTAAAGTTGTGCGAATCACCCTTTTCAAGGATCTCGCGCGAACCTCAAATAAAGACCGCAGTTCTACCATGAAACTCGTGGTCGCCTAACAACCTAGATGACTCATAAGAACACACTATAAACCGCCACGACCATACCTTTAACAATCAACAGTAACTGTACTGCATCACATTATCAAAGGAATGTATTGCGGATCCTATTAGCTACAACGTTAGTGTTAAATGCTGTCAATTCCAATGCAGAATAATCAATTTAGCATCTTAATAAATTCTGTAAATTTATGTGTACCGTTATCTGATGTAGATAGCTTTAATTGACAGTAGACTTAAACGTTTCAGAATAAGTTTCTTGAACCACAATCAATTTGTTGCCAATATTAAATCTGGATCACTTTATAAGAGTCTCAACTCCATAACGCACACGTTACGTTATACCGTTTGTAATCATCGTAATGAATCACGCATTCATAGTTTCTAATATACTATTGATGGACCAACGATTTATAATTAATTACTTGAATTACTGCGCGATTCATTAACAAAGAGTCGCATCCAAATAATTCAAGTAATTGGAGGAACTGCTCACAGACATTATTTATCACATTGAGCATAAATATATTGAATATCAGTGCATTGCCAACCAAGACGATGTAACCAGCAATAATTATGTATTATATTAGAATATCGTAGTTATGTCGTAGGTAGATGTTAAATCTAAAATACCCTTAATTCTAAATGAAACCGATATCCGCTTAAACGGACGATTATAATGTAGGAATAACGGCGGCGACGCAACACGTAGAGCTCACGTGAGCAGTAGCGCAAAGATGCAGTAACTGTATATGGCGCCGTAATGTATAGAGTAGCTGCGCAGTGTCGACCCAACACGAAGCACGCGTGTAGCGGTGTCGTGATGCCGTCTGTACATGGCGCCCTCTCTCTCGTACGCACGAAACACCGGAAAGTAGAAAATATCATGTTTATAACAGGTATTAATAAGAAGTTAATAATTTTGACCACGGATTATAATTGAACGAAATTATAGGAAAATACTCAAAGAGAAATTCAAATACCAAAATCAAATCAAGCACATTAATGTTCTGTTTAATCGATGAATAATAAATTATAACTCTAAATAAAGAATCAATTAGACCATTTAAATAGTGGGATTCAATTAAACCAGATCCTAGCTCGTTCTCCACAACAATAATAAAATATATTTAAGTTTAGAAATATTTATCAATATGGCACACAATTAATTAATTTGAGGGGTAGATACTCCTATCTATTAAATAAACCAGAAGCAACACACCAGGTCATCGGAGACATCACGGATTATGATTGCACGAAAGAATAGAAAAATACTAAAATAGTATTTCAAATACCAAGACTAATCAAGCAATTATTGTTCATGAAATTTTCTGTTTAATCGATGAATAACAAATTATAAATCTAAATAAATAAATCAATTAACTCATTAAATAGTGGGATTCAATTAAACCAGATCCTAGCCCGCTCTCAACAGCATTAATATAATATATTTAAGTTTAGAAATATTTTTGAATATGGCACATAATTAAGTTGAAGGGTAGATAATTATATCTATTAAATAAACCAGAAGCAACACACCAGTTCGACGGAGTCATCACAGATTATGATTGAACGGAATAATAGAAAAATACTAAAAGAGTAATTCAAATACCAAAACTAATCAAGCAATTATTCTCCATGAAATGTTCTGTTTAATCGATGAATAATAAATTATAACTCTAAATAAAAAAATCAATTAACTCATTAAATGGTGGGATTCGATTAAACCAGATCCTAGCCCGCTCTACACAACATTAATATAATATATTTAAGTTTAGAAATATTTTTGAATATGGCACACAATTAATTAATTTGAAGGGTAGATAATCCTAACTATTAAATAAACCAGAAGCAACACACCAGTTCAACGGAGTCCAGTCAAGACAAAATGGCAGACGCCTTTGAGCGTCACTTGCGACCGATGGAGTATTTGATGCTGATGCAATTGCAGATATCTCCACACCCTTGATCCCGTGGATGATATAATTATGCCTCTCGCCGATGGACATGGACCGGAAATGAGAAATATTTTATTTAATTACCTACCAACATTTGTAACCTATAATATAATGGGCTGTCATTTAATACGGGAAATAATTATATTAACACCTTCTCTGCGGCAATTAGCTTGGCTCATAACTAACCATACTTTGTAAGGAAACACTATATCTAATAATCAAATATTAATGAATCAAAGTATTTGTAAAACGCAGTTATAAAACAGTTTATTAAATTATTAACTTGGTAAGTATCATATTTTCACACCTCCGCTGCAGCAATTAGCTTAAATCGTAACTAACCATATTTTGTAGGAGGTCGAAATACCCCGTACCGCATTGAATGCATTGAATATAACAGTGTGCTAAATAATACCATAAACTCAAAAATGCTATTAATGTTTAAGGTGTTATAACTAAATAGAATAGCACTGAAATTAAACCAATTTTAAGGCAAACACTATCAATTATTAACAAATTAAAGTATTTATAAAACGCCGTTATAAAACAGTTTATTAAATTATTAACTTTGTAAGCATCTCATTTTAACACTGATGCAATTGGCTTAACTTGTAACTAACCATACCTAGTACAAGGTCGAAAGACCCCCTACCGTATTGAACATGTTAACACGTGGCGTATCTATACAACCTACATGAATCATAATGCTGCGCGTTCCACTGGCTTACTACTATCGACTAAAGAATACGGCAACCGAATAATTAATACAAAAATATTTAGATAACCATGTTACATTATTAAAATGTTACTCGATTATGTTCGTATTGCCGTTACAATGAACATTATAAAAGCAAATTAGTTAAATTAAATGAACCGTACACACAACGACCACTTGACGCAATGATTTATTATTATGTTCCTGTCATAGATTGCAATTTAAGATTCAATTTGCATGAAAACCATCCAGACACGGGCCCTGTATCCAGATACTCTCACACAAGCTGGACCCCAACTACAATCTAAAAACTAATTCATCAAATTAATATTAAATAACTTACGTTCGCCCTTATGACGGTTTACCGTAAACTTATAGTAGTCACAGTAATCGTATCAGTAGTCACTTAGTAATTCTATAAAGCATTGTCGAAAGTATGTCGGAATAATAACTATTCAATATTTAGACTATGAATAAACACGATTAGCACAATTGAACACGCATAATAGAAACTAGATATTCTGGCACGCACGTCTGCAAAGAACAACGTATCCATTTAATTTTCAACAGAATCTGAATCTACCCACTTTCTAACATATCGCTGGAATCCCGTATGATCCGATGCACCTATTATTCTACAAATCACAAGCAATTCTTATAAATATAAAGTATGCCAGAGGCGACGTACCATATCCACGTGGTGCATCCTTTGTGCGCCCAAATGCCGGGTCGTACCGCATTTCTATCTTCGAATCACGCCCAGGAATGGTGTTACTCGCCCTATGCCTCCGCTGCCGTAAAGCCTGCCTGCTATATCTGTGAACAATTCTAAACACGATATGCCTTACGAACTAAACTCACTGACTTCCTTACGACTCGACGCTCTGCCGACGAAAAAAACCTCGAATACCTATCACACTCCCTTAAATCCCCTTCTTCCAACTCCTTTGTGAACCCCTAATCGCCATCTTTCATTCAATATTCGCCCTTCCGTCCACAACAACCCGAACCCATAGTCGCTATTTTTCCCTACCCTTCTTTCTGATTTGTTCAAATCTTCCCAGACCATACAAATCCTCTCTTTACCGACAAGTCCCCACGTAATCAATTCCCCGGATAAATTAAAAGATCGCCCATATCACATCTTCGCCTTGTCCAAAACCTCTCCTCTTTTTTCTACCGTAATCGTGACTCCGTAGTAGCACTCTTTACCGCTAGATGTCAGCTCCCGCCTTAGTTAAGAATTTAAGGCGTTCCTATACTACTAAAATAAGTTGACCAAGAACCTAATGTGATCACAGGTGAATTATGTAATTTGAATAAGGTCGGTTTCTTTACGTGCCAAAGTAAATGTTTAAATGCAGTTCAAGTATAGGCGCGAAATTCAACTTCAAAGCAATTAACTGAATAAAGAATAAAAATAAAACTCAAAATATAACTATTCATCTAATTTATTCAATCAGGATCGCATTAATATTGAATCGAGTAAATTGTATCTCATTGACCACCCAAAGTTAGCGATTATTTTCCTGAGAAGCAAGTATAACATAAAATTTATCAATGTAATACTTTTCCGTCACATTAAAATTGTGTCCAATACACATATAAAAAGAAGTCCCGCAAATCATCATTTTTAGCAATAGTGTTTAACTGACATAGATGTGGATATGTTACAGTACTACTAGGAGCTTTATGATTAGGTAAACAAGTGTCATTTTAGTGTGTAAGGTACTTGTTTCATTTAGGAACGTGCCCAGTACCTAACAATTAGTGCAACGCCGGTGTACAGGTATGTAAATGTTTGGTTGTTTGATTATAATAATTATAATTTGTTAGGCCACGGTCGTACTGCACACGCCGCACGCAACCGACAACGTCCCGTCGGACGCAGCGTCTGAATGATGTATGGCAGTGGGACGCCGCACGCAGCGGGCGAAAACGACCACTCCCGAGCATTCTCGAACACACCATTCACCCTCTGCGTGTGACGGGACGTTGTCGGCTGCGTGCGGCGTGTGCAGTACGACCGTGGCCTTACTCTAACTCTGCCAGCTCTGACACCAAAATAATCAACAAAATGTTTGTTCACACTAGGGATTCATTCGGGCGATTTGATAGCGATTTTTATACTAAAATTGCACGCGTCAAACTCGCGGCGATTTCGCCTCCATACTAAACTCGCTCGCAAATCGCAAGTGTGCACACTCTCTAAAGGCGTGTTCTGAAATATGAGGTAAAATGGTACAAATACTAAAAGTTCAGGCAGGTAAATATGGCTACGTTGATGGAACATAATAAAAAACTCTTTGAAAGGTTGTTACTAACCAAATATTTTCCTAAAAATAGCTGCAGGTTTACTCATGTAAACGTCGTTCAACTTTTATGTTATGACAAAGTCAGAAGAAAGTAGAAGAAAACCAATTTATTGTTCTTACAATGTAAAAGACAGCCAGAAAGAATTTCCTCCTCGGGGAAATTGTTATTTTTGACGTTATAATTATAAATGGTGCAGTTCAAATTATTTTGAGATTTTGTTTTATATAGTATGTAACAACTGACATATGTACATCAAAAATTACCAAATCTTCCGGTGAGATAAGACAGGAATCAAAAACTCAGTATCGGTTTCTAAAAAAGTGCAAACGTTTATTTGATAAACATATCTATCTACGTGCAACTTATCTATCCCCAGTGTGCAATGCCTCGATATAAACTAGGCTCAACTTATTCAAAAGCATGTTTAAGTAGCGAAATCCACCACTTCACACTCATAAAAAAAATAAACAAACATTGCTAACCATAGACAAACAGTCTCATAAATGAGCTAAAAATAGATAGAATCCCTTACCACAAGTTTAGAGATACATTACATTTCCATAGCTGCCTGAGTATCCTTTAGTAAGTTGTTCTAGTAAGAGCTAAGGATTACATGAACCTACTCAATAGATATAGAAGTAAACGCATTTATACAGACAAGGGAATTTATTTAACACCTTCGCTGCGATTAACCATACTTTGTAAGGGGTCCTCCTACCGCAGTCATCATCATCATCATCATATCAGCCGAAAGACGTCCACTGCTGAACATAGGCCTCTCCCAACGATTGCCTCAATGACCGGTCCTGCGCCACCCGCATCCAGCGGACTCCTGCGACCTTCACCAGGTCATCAGTCCACCTTGTGGGGGCTTGTGCCTACCCACGCTACGCCTTCCGGTACGTGGCCGCCACTCAAGAACCTTCCCGCCCCAAAGGCCATCGGTTCTACGCGCAATGTGCCCCGCCCACTGCCACTTCAGTTTAGCGATTCGGAGAGCTATTTCGGTTACTTTGGTTCTGCTGCGGATGGTCTCATTTTTAATCTGATCACGCAGAGAGACTCCTAGCATAGCCCTCTCCATTGCCCTTTGGGTGACTTTGAGCCTTCTTATGAGGCCCATCGTAAGCGGCCACGTTTCAGTACCGTATGTCATCACTGGCAACACACACTGATCAAAGACTTTCGTCTTCAAACACTGCGGAATATTGGACGAAAATATGTGTCGTAGCTTCCCGAACGCTGCCCAACCGAGTCGGATTCGACGATTGACCTCTTTCTCGAAGTTGGACCTACCTAACTGGATAGTTTGTCCTAGGTATATATATTCATCTACAACTTCGAGTAACTACCGCAGTGTATGCGTTAAAAACAATTTCGTACCCAATTACGTTATAGTTGAAGTAAACCACAAAACGCATGGTCATGTAGTACTGATTCACCGATATACTGAGAAATAATATAATTATAAATACCAAAGAAAAAGATTACTAACGTCCGAGGTGGAAATGAAAATCGACAGCTGACACGCGGGTTTGATTCCCACCTCGGAGGGGATCGCTACATAATGAAGCTCTTACACAATGTGTTAAAAATCGAAGTCTGGTTCACGATATTATACGAGAGAAATCGAAATTCACATTCAGAAGCAAAACTTCCGTCAAAATTAAACTTATATGCTTTATAGTCTTGAAATGGTAAATCAACAAACAGACTAGACAACCTTACGTCAGCACTCATAACTCAAACGTACTCGGAAACTGCATACAGTTTGTAAACTGCAACTGAACGGTGCAGTTAAACAGAAATTTACTTGCCGAACCGCGGTTCTTGCTTACGGCTGTCTGAGGCGTTATGAGTTGAGTTGGCACAATGTGAATATGATCTGTAAGTTTAGTAACAATCAGTGTGCTTATTATGAGCAGTACCGTCGAGTCTCGTGTCTTCACCTAGGATACCTATATTCGCCTAGTGTGAAAAGATGAAATTCTCGGCTTGTTTTTAGAGCAGACTGTCACGCAGGAAAGTACGGGTTTTTCAATATTGCTATTTAGTCATTATCTGTCCACTCTAAAAGTAATGCCGAATTTTCAACTTTTTACACTAGGCGAAGATAGGTATCCTAGGCGAAGACGCGAGACCCGATGGTATTCATATTATATTCATATTCAAATATTCATAAAATTAAAAATTTTACATGTCATAAATAATAAAATAAATAGCTAGCTAGGTAGCTTTTGATGGTGCCGTGTTTAATAGTTTGTCGTCGTTGCCGTCACTTTCTGACAAGTATGCAAGTGCAAAAGTGACCTGAAGCATGATAAACGGTAAAAATCGGACCATCATAATCTGGTGGTGTGAGTTTAACTTTTCGTGTGGCGTAACTCAATCTATATCCCTCTCGTTCGCACGTGTATGCGAGTGATTTACTAGATAGGTATACGTAGGTATCATCATTTCAGTGTCCTAGTGCACTTTAAAAAAATTCTGTGTAATAAGAACGTCGTAGTATATTTGTATAAGGATGCACTTGACAGGACAAGACTCTGACAGGTAATTCTGTAATTATAAGTCTGTGTCATCTTAATTTTGAATACCTTACATAAAATATTTAAGTACGTTATGGCCTCATGGGCTTTTGCCAATTTACTTCCTAAAAAAAATCTAATTATTAATGTAGGTTCTACGGTATTTATACATTATTTATTTCTAAAATTACAATATCTAAACTAAGCATTATTACTAAATTTTATAACAAATAAAAAACAAAAGAGACAAATAAAAGCCTTCACCTATAATAACATAAAACTAGCTATTTAGAAAAAAACAAAACGGCTCCAGCAGAAATAATGCATTGCATTTAAACTTTGAAATTCCACCAATTAATTTTAATTAAATAGCATTCCATTCGTTCTCAAGTGAAGTTTCACACGCCTGAATAGGCACCGTTGTCCCTGAGGGGCCGAGCCTGGCACTAAACATGGAAACACTTTTTCAGTCCGGGGCTGTATCCAGTATTTCAGCCTGAAATGTCAGAGAGTTGAATTACGAGTCCTGCGCCTAGGTGCATCCAACAATGGAGCGACATAGCACATTTTAATGACACTTTTTCGAATAGTGCATTTTCCAGTTTTTTTTGATAAGTTTACAAATGAATGGAGTTAGTTAACATGTTAAGTAAACACGACAAAAATGACATTTTAGGTGTAAGCTTTTATCTCCATATCGTCATTTTATTCAATACTCATTAATATGAGTTTAAGAAACCTAAAATTGATAGGGTTTTTTCGTTGCCAATTTCCTGTGGCCGCTTTCCCACTACATCATCAAATCACTTCAATGATATCATTATTTTATTTTGTCCGATAACGCAGCGTTAAAAATTATGAATACATTATGCCTCATGCAACCAGTTTTAAATTTAAATACCTACGGAATATACAGCATTAATTGACATTTATTTGCAAATTTATCAAAAGTAACGCAGGTGACTGTACCACCTTATTTTGAAACTTATTCAGTCACTGAAATGGGTCAAAACCAATTAAATGTAGGTTTGACTGATGCGTTACCTCTTAAGCTGTCGAACATAAAAGTCGTGGGGTCCTGGTAACCTCTATTCCCCGTATAAACTTACGATGGAACCCTAAAAATAAATACAAGCCGGAGGTTACAAGGAAGTGTCACTCTCGGCGGCGTTTGAAGGGCTCGCCATTTGCATTTTAATTGTATGGCGACATGGTTATTAGGGTACAGTCGGGCGCGTTAAACTCACTGATGGATGGTCGCATCTCGGAGAGACTTCGAAACTATTATGCCAAAGTGATTTAACTTTACATTATAGCTAATAAGTTGGACTTGCACAGAATTTGTAATTTGAATAACACTTCTCAAAAATCGTCCGATGATTAAAAGGGTGAAGGTGAAGGAAGAAGACTGTAGATTGATTAACATCATCGTAGAGCGTGCACTGCATCGACGGTGGGGGGCATTTTTTTTTATGATGAGTTGGAAACACGTACAATATATCTTTCACCGCTTTTGTCGTATGGGTCCTATGCATTTTTTTGCCAAAAAACGGCTTATTAGGGTCAATTAGTAACTGGCCACTCTCCAGTTACTGGACACCTTATATAAAAATTAACTCTATGTGCTTATGTTACAATTCATTTTAAAACGACGTGTCATGTCAATGTCAATCACTCTCCCTGTTCTAAAATGAATTCTATTTATAAACAAACATAGTTCATTTTTATATAAGGTGTCCAGTTACTTGAGAGTGGCCAGTTAAATACTAGCAATTTACCCTACTACCCAGTTATTAGCTGCCCAGCTTGTGGCGAAATAGTCCACGTACCTATAGGTAAGTACAGAAAAAGAGATAAAACTAACTAACTAGCAATTAGGCTATCAAAATTGGTTCGCTACTTCTAAAACCTGCTTTCTTCCGAGAGATACGACCAAGCTACTTCGATTTCATTCTAAAAGCTATTAATGCTAATATTCCGCCGCCAACTGTACTAGTCTATCCCAGAAAATGGAAATTCCCCATAGCGGTTCTAAAGCAATTAAAATTACACGGGCTACTGCCCCGATCAGCAGACGGTCCGATATCAATGGACGGAGAAAACTATGGTCGAGACGAAATTAATGCAATAGGAAAACTTACCAGTTCATTGTTGTACTTGGGAGGTAAGTATAGAATAGAGGAACATTTTATTGAAACGCAACATACAGCTTCAAAACTAGATTAATATTAAGTACTTAACTACTAACATACATGAGAATAGACTCAGCTGAAAAAATAAGAAACATAAACGATAAATATTGGCGCCGTTTTATCAAATATAAATAAATAAATATCTTGGGAGATCTTACATAAATCGACCAATGGTAAGCTTAATAAGGGCTAGTGTTGTGGGTAACAATCTTAAGATGGATCTTGTATCTTTGCAATTAGGTTTACAATTGGTAAAATAATTACAGTAAAAGAGTAAAAGTTCTAATACATAATATCTGTGAGGTTGTAGATTAGATACAACACACACATTGCAGCCGCCATCATGAAAGTGGCCAGGATTCTCAGAAATATCTAAGCAAGCCTCTATTGACACGACGTTAGAGCGCATATTTATATATTTTTGAGCATCATGATAGCTCCGATATATCTGATTGCGACTACTATATATGCAATTCCATGCTCTCGGTAATTTAATTATACTTATGCTGCCATGTTAAGTTAAACTATGCCCGAACAAGACGGAATGTTTACTCAAATGTTATGTGAGCTTTAGCTACCGGTTTCACCCTTATTGCCTATACAATAAGGTTCAAGCGAGAAAGTGTTAAATGCGCTCTAAATCCAGAGCCAGCATATCGGCAAGAGCAGCCAAACGTGCACTATCGGCGCGCTGGCTTGATTGAACCTTGTATTCGATACGATTCAATCATGTGTGGCAATATTGTTGCTTTTGTCAAATGTAGATTCTTATTTATTTGCTTTTGCCTTCTATCACCAATCTCTATTTCTATGTTTACCAATTTAAGCCGAATTTTCTCAAATGAATCCTCCAATGACTGCCTATATTTTCTACCACATATATGATATGTTCCGAAACGTGAATGAGTGAATATTTAGTTAAAAGCATATTTGGTGTCAAGATAGGAGAAAAAAAATATTGTTAATATTTATCATTTCAGATTCATGATAGTGTAAAGAAAGCCGTACTCCTTAGTATCTCGTTAGTAGTGTCTGTACAATGCCAGGCGGTTTTTAACAGCATAAGACCTTGACAGGCGAGGGAAAGTTGCTAAGGGCGTGCGAGTGAGAGGTGCAACTGTACCCTCGCCTGTACCTCCCGGCATTGTACATACTTACTTTGAATTTGAAGACATAACATTTTCGAGTGTACAGGATAAAGTTTATTTTACCTCATAAACTGTGCGTTTTCTAATTGATCTGTCATATACAGGGTGTTTTTTTTTCGACCGTTCAAATTCTACGTAGTGAATGTGTAGGTCATACTCACCAACTTTTACTATGGGGACAAAGTCGAAATCGCGAAAAAAAAATCAGCTGTTTCATACATTTCGGCCGGCGCCAATTTACTTAACAGTTCAAAAAAAAGAGGCTGATGACGTGCATGGCTGACGCCTGCCAGGTCATGGCTATTACTCTTAGAATGCCATAAAGCGTAAGTATACAAATTTCTAACCTTACAGGGAGACCGTTACTCCCAGGGTTCACTGGCTCTCCAGCTATTAATGTTATTTCAATAATTAAGCACATCTTTGCGTATCATCTTGTCGTCCATATTCCGATGTCCAATCATAACATCGGTACTACAGTGGTATCACGACCAAGTCGAATCAGCCTCATATTGACTCCGGAGCATACATCCGTGCTCCTAATACCCGCCCCCGCCACGGGTCACTGCATTCCAATTTGAAGCAGCCACCATACAACCCACATTTGCCGGTTATCTTTCCCCAATCAAGCGATTTTAACCTTTGATTACGACGAATTAAACTCCTAGCTGAACTTGGAAGACGGAAAAGTAAAGATGGTTGGTGTGCTAAATGATTTTGCAAGTCTGAATGGCGCTGCTACAATGAGATTTAAGAGTCAATTGCAGAACGGTTTTAAATGCTATCTGACTGATTAATGTTCGAATTGGTTATTGAAAAGTCACCAAAACGAGATAATTGCATTGCGGAATCTCTCGTTTCATATACTTTAACATAATGTGAATGAACATCATGGCCATTATTCATATAAAAAGGTCAGTCATTAAAACAAAATTATATATTACGGAACTTCACTGACTTCAACTGATTTATTCAACATCCCATCATCAAGGGCCCGTTTCTCGAACGCTTGTAAGTTGTAATACAAGTGGAAGTCTCTTTTTAATACTATTAATTAGATAAGGACTTCCGCTTGTATTACAAGTTACAAGCTTTCGAGAAATAGGCCCCAGAACCCCGACTTGTTGCCAACGGGACCATCTCGGGGTTATACCAGTTCAAATAAAAAAAATCGGATCGC
This sequence comes from Thaumatotibia leucotreta, assembly GCA_025490895.1. Taxonomy (NCBI): domain Eukaryota; kingdom Metazoa; phylum Arthropoda; class Insecta; order Lepidoptera; family Tortricidae; genus Thaumatotibia; species Thaumatotibia leucotreta. The sequence goes on along the minus strand of JALPQI010000838.1, from coordinate 60,238 downwards.
GATTCTCGGAGAAATCGAGTAACTTATATACATACAAAAAAATTGTCGAATTGAGAACCTTCTCTTTTTTGGTCAAAAACGGAGTATGTGCGTGGCCTATTTTTCAGAACTATCTGCGATTAAGTTACGTATTCAATATCGAATCCGAATATAACGAGACAATACTATACTTTGAGCAGATATAAAAAAGTACAATGGCATGCCACAAGTGCATTCAGCTCGATCTCACTAAGCCTTGGCCGCTTGCCAACTGCCAAGGACACTATTACTGTTATCTAAGTAATGTAATTTCGTAGCAAGATCTTACATCAATGTTCTTACAGCGTTTCTTAAACAATTTGTACATTTTGATGGCTTTGATAAAAATTGGTAGGTCGGTAGACTAGATGATTCTGAGCAAGATCCACGTTATTTAAAATTATGAAATTTTCCTTTTTTGTTACCAAAAATGTAAGAAAATCTGGTAACGAAAAATGAACATTCCATAGCACCTCCTGGGCAATTTTGAAATATGTAGTACTGACTACCAATTTTTATCACTACTACTTTTTGAAGACTTCTCGTGAATAGTCAGAAACAAATGAAAATCATGGTTGATTTGACTGAGTCGCTAACCTTCAATCGTGAACTGAAGCAGCTGTCTTTGTCACATAAGTAAGAAAGAGTGACTGAGCGAAAAAACTACGATACGCTAAAGTACTGAGCGTTAGCGATTGGCATCTTCATCTCATCTGTGCACGGTTTAAGAATAATAGTAGTTTGTGTAAATGCTACATAATAAATGACAATAAAACACAAGTGCGGTTTTATGAAGCGAGCCTCAGCGAGTTTCAAAATAACATCGCAAGAGTCTTTCAGTGCTGAATTATTTATAGTTGCATGCTCTAAAACCGGTTCAGAAGCCGTAGGAAATGACCAGCATCATTACAATCAGTTTAACTATGGGAACCTATCTAAATAAACATTTTTTACAATTCAGCATAATAGAACAAATCCATTGAACGCGTTTCCACCACCCGCAGATCCAGCCTTGGCTGTTGGCCGGCTGCCAAGGACACTTTCACTGCCATCGATTCAGCCTGGGCGAAAGCGACTCCACATATTTGGGAAAGTAGATCCCAGCGGGAAGTTTGAACTTGATTTATAACCCGTATATCTTACAGTCTTATCAAATGATATTGGGACGGTAGATGTCCAAGTCTTAATTATTAATTGATATAGCTAGATTTTACTTATTTTCTTAAACAAATATTTTAGTTTCCAATTAGCAACTATCCTTATAGGTGAAAACTATTGAGCGTTAGCGATTGGCATCATATTACGATTAGATACTATAGTGCCTTAACTAGGTACCTAATTCCTTACAAAATAAGACAAATTCGGATATTGGACAGTGGAAAATATCAGCCCTCTCAGCAACTAGATTCCGTGTGTGGACGGTGCGAATAAGCCTTTCAAATCATGTTGGTTCTGCCTACCGGCACCATACATACATAAACAATCATGACGTCGTGTAGCCCGACACTCGCTGTAGCATAAAGATTCTAACGACACCTCATTCAAATAAATCGGTAGAAGCATTATGGCCGACGAAGAAACTCATTGAAAACAATACACCCCCTTTTGGGCAGTCGTATCAATTAAACGTTACTAAAGGTAAACATACCGATCTTCTTCTTCAATAACTAGAACTCCGCTTACCTGCAACAAAAAATAATGCTTATTAATATTTAAAAATTCAACGCAAAATAAGAACTAACACAGTAAACGAGAAAGGCCTTGGTAAAATGCAGTTGTTTGCATTAAGGATGCAGCATAGGCGATCTGCATCCTTGAAGGACGTTGGATTCAAGTGATAATAGAATACAAATGTACTAATTATGATATCCGGCTCAGCATATTGAAGAGGAAGTCGGGAATTATTTACACACAAATGATGGGATAGATGCCAACGCTTTTGTAACTTATGCTGGGAAAAGCATAACGAAGTTGTATTTGCGCATACACATCACATCATCAGACTAACTCAGTCCACTGCTACACGTAGGCCTCTCCTATTAACTACGCATTAGGAGGTAAATGCTCATCATCGCCACGTTGGGCAAGCGGATTGGCGATCGCAGGGATCAAATATATACGTTATATCCTCAGCGCATTGCTGACATATGTTTTAATAACTACATTTTATGGAATATATCAAATTACTTTCATTTCAATCATACGGATCATTCTAAGAATGCAAATAATTTTAAATTTTTCCATCTTACACCATTCATGAACTGAAGGAGCAAGGAACCAAATTAAATTGCATGAGCTGAAAATTTTATAAAAGTTCTCATTATATTCGAGCCGTACAGTCGGCAAGGGTAATAGGGTTCTCATGGTAATACGCTTTTCAATATCGGTTTGATTTCACCGGCTTGCCGATAAATCTAACGAACTGTTCCCTTGGTGGAAACTTTCTGTAAGGCATTTTCGTTATTAACGCCGCTAGCATACCAATCTTGGAAAATGTAGGTAAAATTTAATGGTTCCTGTTTTGCAATGTTAGAACTTAATTCACCCAAGTTACCTACTCTTCATTTCACACAGCAGAAAGGATACAGAAAAAGGTGTGAATAAGAAATGAATGTCTTAAACACCCTCATATTAAACGCAATATCATTCCTGTTCATGCAAAAAACATGTTTGTCATTTTTATACAAACATTTTTTATTATATTTTGACTAACACTGTGCAGAACTGAATAATACATTCATAGTTCATACCATTACATTATAACATCGTAACATTACATTATAACATCGTTTTGTGAATTGTGAAAAGATGTCCTCCTACTCCCTACTGGGCGCAACCTACGAAGAAGAAAATTAGAAAATAAGAAATTAGAATGAAGACATTTAAAGGGCGTCATACAATACGACATGCGACACTACGTTGTACATAAAACAGTCAATTCGAATTAACCGAATGCCATTTGGACTTACAAATGCCCCTGTTCCAATATCGTCGATAAGTCGATATACATACGCAACCTCGGAACTACATCAATCAATTCATGGAAATGTCACCTTTATTCACTCTGTATACAGGTGTTATTCTCATCAAGTGAGTATTACAGAGGTTGAGTCAGAATAGCGATATTAGTCTGATTTCGCCCGGAGCCATAAATCCGACGAGATCCACGGCCAGAAGTTCGCTAGGTGTTTGCGCAACTAATCCACGGACATTGCAACGCAGTATATCACCTGCTCGGGACAACTTTGGCTGCAGTTGGGTCCTATTGTACGTGTCAGACTGTCTTGTACAAGAACTTGGCTTGACACTAATGTTTTGTACCTACACAGGTTAAAATGCAACACATTTCACATATAAATTTAAGGGATTTAATCTTCACTTAATGAAAGTGTGTATTTTTGTGTAAACAATTAATTATTGATAACTCCTTTAAAATCAGACACCCAAAAGACAAATCATTTTTTTTGTTCTCAAAAATGCAAGCAAAAATCATCCACGAACCACGATTTAGGTACTTTCACACTTGTAGGAAAACGTTCGCGCTTACCATAAACACGAAGTTAATTAATATCTTGGATATCATGATACGAATTACCTATACAAGCGTGCTCGTAGCGTCATGGTTAGCGACAAAGTCATACTTTTGTTCATGTTTCATCAAATCATTTCTCAAAAAGTTTGTACATTTGGAACACGTCTTTGATTTTGATAAAAATTGGTAGTCTAGTAGTCAATGATGCTGAGTATGCTGACCAAGCTGCACCACATTTTTCAAAATGTTTGTATGACACGTTCCTTTTTTGTAACCAAAAATGTAGAGAAATCTGGTAACAAAAAGGAAAAGTTCATAGTAACTTCCTAGGACATTTTGAGAAATGTGGTGGATCTTATACATACTTTTTGAGAATCGCACATCAAATAGAACTAATATTTGTATTAAACAAAAATCAAAAATATGAATAAGAATGAATATCCTAACGCACATTTACTTCAATCATTTCTCAACGCACCGAACAACTTTAAACCAAGAAATTAAGCATTCACCTAAACATCTGCGAGCTCAACCTTAACCAGCCGTTCATTTACAAGTCGCGAATTTCTAATTCAATTAAATATTTAAGAGGAGAAAAGGTCGAATTAGCCAGAATTACTGAGGCGTCCCGTTTCGTTATTGTACTGAGCTGGGATGCCTCAGGTGAATTAAATTTACAATTACATGTTTTAAGGACACCTGCTGCTAGGTGATTCTTACGTATGTAACTTGAGAAATATTTTATGGCTATTATTAGCCTAGAAACAACCTTGACCTCAAAAATAGTAATAAGTAAAGAAAGTTGAGGAGATTGATCGTATTTGTCACACGAATCGACTCATTAAATTCTGACATAATTAACAAGCTGCATATAATTTGACAAACTGAAGTGGAGTTGGGCAGAACATATTGTCAGGCAGCGTGACGGCAGGTGGACCAAAATGTTAACGGATTGGTGGCCGCTTTCAGAGGGGAGAAGCGCAGGGCGTCCGTCCGCTCGATGGGTAGATGACATTCGAAAGAGTGCGGGTCACTTTTGGATGGACCGATAAACGGCTGAAAATGATAATGATGATGATATAATCTCGTTGCTGTCGCGTAGACCGACATAAAATTATTTCATTGTGAGATAGTACAATAACGTACCTATTTGTTTACTGAGGATAGTTATTCCTGATTTGTTTATCCCACATCAAATTATTACCATTTCTATATTATGAACGAACATACGATGGAGTCATTTTTGGTTATCTTGTAGCAGCCGCGTGCTCACCTGCGTGCCTAGCCAAAAAGCCAATCGCTCAATCATCAATCGAAAACAAAAGGTAACTAACTGTCTGTGTGGCACTAATAAGAAAGAGTGACATACGAGATAAAACTACGATATGCTACTGAGCGTTAGCGATTGGCAACTTGGCTACGCACACTGTTGTTATAACGATTTACTCAAATAAGTTATAGTAAAAACCAAGGCACTGTAAGCTACAAAATACTTTAAACTTATATAGTCTGTGTCTAATTATGACAGTAACACTAGGAACAAATCGCTATGTGCATCTCTTTTTTTGAGTCTATAACATTAGGGTAACAAAGAGACTTTATGATTTTCTCTGTCTGTGCCTCAAGTGAGTAAAATCCTAGACAAACTATAAAAACAACTTAAAACTAAGTGACGTATGCGTAGTTGCGTACTTTGATAAATTAAGTTTCTGTATTTATAACACGGCTGATAAATTGGCGTTTAATGAAATGCAGTAAAACTCGCGCGGTATTCGCGGTATATAACTTCTAAATCTGCAAATCATTATTTAAACAAACTCATAATGATATATGTCACATAAAACAACAGTTGGACTTCAATTTGTTGAAGAGCAAAATCGGACTGTAATGGGATCATAAAGCGTCTGGCCGATGTCTGACTGGCGAATGTCTCGAAAATTAAGTGACAATGCAGTGGAAAGTTCGCTGAATCAAAACTACTTTAAAACTGAAACTATTCCGAATAACATGTCTTCGGAATATATTTAAACCGAAAAACATACCCAGATAGCGAATTTTGTGGAAACTAGTAAAGAAATAACTGATAAGATGATTGCTGATATTAAAACATTGTGTGAGTAAACTAAGGACTTTCCATCGCTATTATTTTTCTATTATTTACGAAAGAAAGTTGCTTTTGCGATTGTTATGTGTTATAATACTTAATTAAAGCCTTGTTGTCATGACAAAACAATGTCACCTGTGAGATTGTTTTGTCATGACAACAAGATCCAGTTATATCATTTCAATACATAGAAACACACTTCAGGCATATAAAAATATAATAGTCAATATGTGATGTTGAATCTTCTTTCACTCAACCTGAATTTATTTGACTTGGAATAATTTACAATTGATTTTTTCCCTGAAGCCGTTTGAGATTCATTTAATTCTACGCCTCTTTTAATTTGTTACACATAAATCTTCTAGCTCTTCGATAAGTATAAATATAAGTAAACGGTTAAGCTCAAGTATATTTTTAGTCACTACGCGCTCTTCGATAAGACTTGAAATAATTATGACTGAAATCAAACAAAATATACCTATATCATAGTGTATAATTATTGTATTAGGTTTAACCTGTAAGGGTAGTTGCTAATATGAAAATACATAAATAAAATAAAATAAATAATACAAGGTCCTCCCTCAGTTCAGTGCCTGTCAAAGACGTTTAGATGTATGTGTGACGAGTATATTATATTTCCTTCCCAAGTCATAGAAATATCTTGTGTTTAGGTTATCTGTTATACTTATATATTTTGATCCTGTATTCCCATCGCGAATTCATTGAACCTTTACACCTACATGTATAGGATTATGGTACAATATTATGTACTAAGCCGAAACACTGATATAATGCGTATATAAATCACAGCAAAACCTATTATTTCCATAGCATTAGTAGCTCAGGGAATCGCGTAAATCATACTTAACACGCTAGGTATATTGAATCAAGGCTTACAAGCATTTAGAAACAAGGTTTCATTTCGAGTTTTGATCCAAACGTCGCAGTATTTTAGAAATAATCTACTACTTAAGTTTAAGCCTTTCGCAGCCTAAGCCTATTAAAGTCGTATTTTATAAAGCATTTCGATATTTAAGCTGACAACATTTGATAAGTTCATAATATTATGAAGTCAACTTGTGAAACTGCAAGACAATAACGTAATAATAATGAAATCTGCCAAGAATACGAAACTATTAAATTTTTAGTCATACTAATTCCACAACAGACAATCCATAATATTTACCATTAACAGTCTAAATATTTAGCACCGGATATTTCGGCACTAATACAAATGCCATCTTCACAGAGTAACATTTTCATTTTAGCTTAAAATCTTAAAATATCTGTTATGGGGATATGAAATTGAGAACTCAGTTTTGTACAGCATTCAGAAGTCATTATCATCAGACTATTTCAGTCCACTGCTGAACTTAAACCTCTCCTATGCGTATGGACGCATTAGGAGGTGATGCCCATAATCGCCACGCTGGGGAAGCGGGTTGGCGATTGTAGTAGTGTGTCTTATGATGACGCTGCTGCCCGTCATCGATCTACAATAAATGTATGATCAGTGACACTTCAATCCCTTAGTCGACTCTTACGAAATCCACACAAAGAGGTGGTGATAAATGTACTCGTATTCTTATTGCCGTCACGCGACTATTCAGAAGTGGTGATACTTTAAACATACATGTGTGTGAATTCAGTGAAACTAATAAAGGCAAAATCTATTATAATAGTTTAGGGGACACAATACCGATAAGCTAGTGAATCAACGTGCGATATATCTTGCCACTTAATTTGTGCCCCAAATACGTTGTTTCTGTATTGAGCACACGTCAACGGCGATTAGATTACATATGAAGTTTTATTTCTGGCTTGATACAATGTCATGAAATATAAAATTAGGACGTGACAGCAATAAATGTTCTCAGTTTGTCAGTGACATTTATGAAAACCAGAGAATAACTGCCAAAGGAGCCGGCTACTGGGAGGAAGTGCTGTTGCGTGTATACTTGCCACTAGCTTTATAAATATATAGCGACATGAAGGCATACTGCTAACTTTTTCAAGCTTATCAAGCTTACCTGTAGGCTTAGCACAGGATTATTGCGACAATATGTCGCCGCGAGATAGACTATCCATAGATTGTTTCCTTCACAAAGACATGTGGCTTGATTCTATCGCGAACTTCAAAATCAGTAAATTTCGATGATGTGTCTCTGTTACTCGTATTCCTATAAATGCGTCATTAGAGTGATAGAAACAAATCCTCGAAATTTACGAGCTTCTAAGTTCGCGGTAAGGTTGTAGGTTAGTTTCGACAAAACCACGCGTTGTCGTGAATCATCTATAAATTCTATAGTTTGCAAGTCGTTTTACTTTTTACCAGCCGTCAAGGCAGACGACTGAGTCGCAATGACTCAGTTCCATAGAATAACTGTCAAAAACTAAGAAGCCGAACCTAAACCGAATTGCGTTTAAGAGATCGTGGTAACCCCCTGGTAGTAAATGTATAAGTGAGAGAATACATTCAAATTGCAAACACCAAAGAGCATATTTGTTATCAAATTGTTTACGCTACAACTTTCACACAAGCCCTTCGGCTGGGGTGAGCGGACTTTGCCCGCACCCTTCTATGCAAATCGCTCAACATGTTGGTTGTCTAGAAGCCTGGCAGTCAAGATAATGTATAGTTGTGACTTTATAGAAGGTCAAGATGCCGATCGTATATTGAAACGTAAAAGTAAAAGAATGATTGATAACTATAATTAAAGTAACCATTTGCCATACTTACATCATTTCCGAAACGGAACGGAAAAGTTGGTACATCGACTTACTATAATATTGCAATATTGATATTTTGATACTAGTTCATTCTAAAATAAATGTTTCTTCAAAAATGTTTACGTGTACCTAGTTTGTATAGGGTTAAACAAAAACAGATGCACCTCTTCTTCGAAATCTACGTCAGTAGGTACACACAGCATCACTAATAATATTGATACTATTGATAGGCATAGATATTCATTAGTTTCTCAAAATTCATAAAACGCGTAAAGAGTTTCATTTATAGCTATAAATATAAATGAAATGACATTAATGTCAAATTTGTAAAATTCATTGTTTCTATGTAACTACAGGGTTGGGCGGATTAAGTGTCCTAGTTAAAAAGTGGTATAAAAGTTTATAAACAAAACAATGCTACAAATCTTGGTGTTATTTATATCAGAAACATTCTATATTTTACCATTTTACCGCAGCAATTGATAAATTTGATAAACTCCCCTTTAACATGTATTATTTTAAGCATTATGTCATATAAGGAATTTCATCCGGCACGCACTACCTTATCTGCCATGTGATGTCATATTAGGTTATCTAACCCTAGTATAAACTTGAATCTTAGCCTTAACCCGTCTCAATAAAACTCTGTATTGATTTGTATATGGAAATATTTATAGCATTTCAGTTATCTAAAGATTTAGCGTACTTTGCTAAGTAAATATCAGCCTCATAATTTTGGCTATAACTTGGTATTTCTTCTTATCATATTGTACCCTGATTGATTAACTTTTTGGAATAAATTTGTAACTAAAATACCATCCTTTCTAGTTCTTAATAAAACACTATACCCATAATCAAACTGGCATTTACCAAACTCTTGCAATGAAAATGAATTTTGTTTGAAAAATGACCTTCGTGCCGCCTATTCGCCTTTTTGTATTTAACTCTTATATTTTTTATTTTATAAAGGCCTCACATTTTGTGATTATTATGCAGTGCGCAAAATATTAACCCCTCTTCAATTTAATAATTTTATCGAAGATTATATAATAAGAGGCACAGTTTCGTAAAAAATGCCCATGGGTGCTTATTGGTACTTTGCTGACTCAAATCATTTAAAGCTTACGCAATTTCGGCTTAAATTTGGAAGCAGAGGACTCCTTGAAACAATTGATGGTGTGCAGTATTAAAACATACGTTGATATTTACTTTTATGGTCAGTTGATAATCTCGCCCGATTTTTAATGCTCGCTGCACCATTATCCAACAACACCGCTTTTTACATTTGTTCTTAAAAATATATACAACTAAATGTTATGAAAATGAGTTTCAGAAGCCATGAAGCTGATTAAATCGACGATTTAAAATGATATACAGGGTATGGAAAACAGTTATATTTCAATAGATAAACGAATGTTTTTCAATAGGACACTTAATCCGCCCAACCCTGTATATCAAACTTCACGTAAATATTGTTTATTAAATATTTATTTTCTTTATTTAACTTTCATCTCAGTTTAGGGTTTTTATAAAATGAATACAAAATTAAAATACAATACAACATACAAAAACAATACAAAATATAAACACTTTATAAAAAACCTAAACTAGGGTGCCGCCGGCAACGGGGCGGGCCCAAGCTGCCGGTGGTTAGGGCTGCAGGGAGAGGAACCGCCGGACTATGCGCGCCGTGTCCAGGATTACCGCCTTCTGCATCTGACCCTTGATCCAACCACCTAGCGAGAGCCTCTTGAGGTGTTGATCGAGACTCTTCGCTATGAGACCGTTCGCAGAAACAACTATCGGTACAATGATCGCCGAATCAACCTCCCACATGTCGGTTACCTCGTGAGCCAAGTCAAGGTACTTACTGGCTTTGTCCTTCTCGGCCTTCACGAGGTTCTCGTCATGGGGGATGGTGATGTCGATGAGCATTGCCCGGCGTTGGGATCGATCTATCAGCACGATATCAGGCTTATTGGCTACAATAGTCCTGTCCGTGATGATAGATCGATCCCAATAGAGCGTGGCACGACCATTTTCGAGAACTGCCGCAGGTGTGTACTTATAGTACGGCACTTCGAAGCCCACAAGGCCGTATTGAAGAGCAAGCTGCTGGTGTATAATCCTGGCTACGAGGTTATGTCTGTGCAAGTACTCGGTGTTAACAATCTGAGAACAACCGGAAATAATATGCCTGAGTGACTCACCGGGACGGCGGCATGCCCGACAAATGTCGACCGTACCGTCCTTCAGGATATATTTCCGGTAGTTATTCGTCATGATAACCTCGTCAGCAATTGCACAGGCAAAACCCTCGGTTTCTCCGAAGAGGTCCCCGAATCGTAGCCAGTTCACCGACGCGAGCAGATCTACGTCAGGTCCCGTGAGGGCCTTGTAGAACCGCCCGTGTAGCTCCTTGCTCTTCCATACCGCCTTGCGGTCCTCAGTGCCCAGTACCACAGGTCTGCGCCAGTTCTCTTTTGCCAAGGAGAGCGGCGTGAGGTTCCGGTCTACTGCCACCACATCACGATGCATCCCGCACTCATTGTTAAGAAAATAGTTTCTAAGATTGTACACCTCGCGGTTGTGGAGGTCTTTGGCATTTAGGAAGCCGCGGCCCCCACACTTCCGCGGGATGTACAATCTCATAACTGATGAGCGTGGGTGTAGCATTCGATGTGTGGTAAGCAGTGTACGGACCCTTCGATCCAGGGCGTCCAGCTCAGTCTGAGTCCACCTTAGTATGCCAAAGGAGTATGTGAGTATGGGTATTACCCAAGCGTTGAAGGCGCGCACTTTGTTGCCTCCTGACAAAAGACTGTTAAGTACTTTTGTGAGCCGGCTGAAAAAGCGCTCCTTCACCGCCTGTCTAATCCCCATATCTTCAATACCCAAAGACTGTGACATACCAAGGTATTTATAGGTTTCTGCTTCCGAGATAGATCTGAACGACATTGTCTCAGAAAGTTGTAAATTTGTTGAATTTACTACTTTCCCCCGCTGCACATGCATAACCGCACACTTATCGACACCAAATTCCATATTGATGGCACTACTGAAAACTTCTGTGGTTCGCAGTAGTTCCAACAAGTCTTGGCTATTTGGCGCAAATAATTTGAGATCATCCATATACAGAAGGTGAGAAATGACTTCACCCTCTCTCCGAAGCCGGCAACCTAGTCCTGAATCCTTCAGCAGGGTACTGAGGGGATTCAGAGCTAGGCAGAACCACAAGGGACTCAGACTGTCACCCTGGAATATTCCTCGCTCGATCCTTATGAAGTCCTGCGGGTCAGAGGGGCCATCCCCGCCTCCTGGTTGACGAAGGACTGTGGTCCACTGCCTCATACACGCACCGAGAAAGGATCTTAAAGTTGTATTAACTTTATACAACTCCAAGACCCTTTCCAACCATGAATGAGGCACCGAATCATAGGCCTTCTTGTAGTCAATCCAAGCGGCGGAGAGGGCCCCCCTGTTACGCCGGACTTGCTGGCAAATGGTCATGTCGATGAGGAGGAGCTCTTTAGTACCACGGGACCCAACCCTACATCCATTTTGAGCAGGAGCCAAAACATTGTTCGAAACAATGTGCGTGTTAATTTTTACTCTCAAAATGGATGTAAGGAGCTTGTACAGTGTGGGCAAGCACGTGATGGGTCGGTAGTTCTTCGCTTCCGTGGTACTACCGGACTTGTAGAGCAGGAAGGTTACACCAGTTGTTAAAGAAGGTGGCAGGGAACCGAGCTCGAGGGCTTGTTGGAATTGCGTTGCCAATCGTGAGTGCGAGCATCGAAACCATTTTAGCCAGAAGTTGTGCAATCCATCCGGCCCAGGACTTTTCCAGTTCTGAGTCGTGCGGATAACACAACTTACGTCATCGGGGCTGATGGTAACTGCCCCCATAGGTTCGATGGTCTCGCATTCACGTTCGACAACGGTCATCCATTCACCCTCGGTGTGTCCGACGGGCGCTGACCAGATACTACGCCAGAAATCACTCATGGCAGTAGCATCCGGCAACCGCGCGTCGGACACACGGTAGTCGGTTTCCTCCCACTTTCGGTAAACCTTCCTTTGGTCACTCTGGAAAAGGCGATTCTGCTGGAATCGGTTCACACGCTCTCTGTAGCGGCGAATACGGTTTGCCCATGCATAAACCTTCTGCTTCAGAAAGTCGATGCGCTCTGTGAGGTTGGCCATGTAGTCGCGGGGTGCAATACCCGTTCCCGCGAACGCCTGGTTCACAAAGCGCATTACTCGGGGGCGGTTGTTGCCCCCCCTGAAGCAGATCAGCTTTGCAATGAGAGTCCTAAACGAGTCGATACGTCGCTCGATCCGCACCTGCCACGCGGGGACACCCCCAGCGGTCCTAGGTGCACGGTCAGAGTCCGGAAACTTGACTCGAGCAACACGGCACGCTGCAATGGCCCCACAGTACATGATCGAGTGCGTATCATCCAAATCTTTACTGGATCGTATATACGGCTCCAGTAAAGCGTTTAGGGCTCCCATCAACGCTAGATTGCGCCTATTCATGGGCAAACGTGGTAATCGTGGCCTAGAGTCGGGTGTGAAGCGATGCTGCATAATCGCTTCTTCCAAAGTCCTCCTCAATTGCTCATTGTCTGAAGTACTCACACTCAGGTTCGCAGCATCGTCCTCATCAGCAGCAGGACCGACCCGCAGTGCCTCGGATGCCAAGTCATGTACCGGCACCGGGTCCGGCGACGTGGCGGGTGGGTCCTGCGCCGAGGAAGGAGTCGCGCGAACAGGGAGAGCCTCCAGGCGAAGCCGATCAAGTGTCGAGTCATCCAGCCGCTTTGATCGTTGGATGACTCGCACTTGATCCGATAGTCGCTGCGCAGTCACATTAATGGTTGGTTCAAGGGCCTGAAACAGAGGAAGCATCCGGACACGATACGCGGATAGATTAGTTCCTCCCTCTGTAGCCCCGTAGTAGGCGCGCATGACGTTCTCATTCATAGCTTGAGACCATGTCATGCGTCGCACTACACCACCGGCAGCGGGAGCCGTGGGCGGGGCAGTATGTCCCGCGGGCCCCAAGCGTGCCGGCAGCGGTGGCCGTCCTCGTCGCGCAGGTGGTCGTGGCGGCGGCGGCGTAGGTCCGCGCTCGTCGCTGCTCGACCCGCTGATGTCGGGCGCGGTGGCGTAATCAGCGCCCGACGAAGATTGCGAGGAGACTGATGTCGATGAGGCGGACGAAGGTCTTGGGCGTGCGATTGGTGGAGACGCTTTGTCTTGGCGTGCTTTGCTACGCGTATACATTTCTTAGATCTTTCAGCGATATTTTGACATTTATATGTTAGTACAAATCAGAGGCAAGTCTGATCGCTGTCGTCTCTTGTACCCTTGAATGAAGTTGTACCGTGAAAGGGCAATTTTTCCATGACGAGATGGTAAAAAATATCGTATAAATGCCGGTAAAATACATTGTTTATCAAAATTTTCTAAGAAAGTATAAAAGCACGTCTGACAGTGACGGCGTCAGATTTTTATTTTATTATTATTTTATTATTTATTTTATTTATTTTATTATTATAATATTTATTTTATTATTATAATATTATATTTTAATAATAGTCACGGTTTCTGTCTACTGCACAATCATCGACATCGATGAAATAATGTTGCACTCATTATCTATATTACGATGAAAAATATTTTGTTTTGCCGTGTGTCCGAATAACCGTCCGTGCAATCGGAATATGTACACGCAGTTACTATCGATACATAAATCAGTATTTGCAGCTCTCATTACACAGGTGTAAGGACAAACAGATGTGTCTGCATAAATTATTTAAACTGCAAATAGATAAAATAAATCCACATTACTTTGTAGAAATAAGTGTGCATTCCTACTGAAAATATCGTGTACGTGGAAGAAACTCTTGAGATGGTGTGTCTTATAATATAATTTGAATAAGCTGGATGTAATACTAATTTAGTATTATTGAGCAACTTCTGAATCTCTTATTGCAGGTGTACACAAAGCGGCCAAAAAGTGCATTCCAGGATCATAGGTTTCCGGAAGTTTCAGAATTATTAAATAGTAAATAAGTACTAGATGCTGCTAGTACAACTAACTACTACTACATTTGAAACTTATTCCCATTCTGCGTCCCAAGACCTCACTGGAAAACCTCTTTTTGGGCTGTAGGTATAATGAAGCATGTAATGATATCGCGATACACTTCTTGTGAATACTTCTAGCGATTAATAATTGAAAACACATTCGAATTTAAAATGGCTTGGCATGGTGAAAAATTGCTACCATCAAATAAAGAGCTAGACCGCTCATTAAAGAAAATCGGTATTTTAAAGTTCAGATAGTATCAGTAAAGCTACGAACCGCAATTTTTAACTTCAATGCTTTTATAAACTACTCCTTATCGACTACATCCAGACGAAAAGAAAGTTAAATTACTATTTATCTAGTCTAGCATTTTGATATTTTTGTGGAGAAGCTTGGAGTTATTTTATAAACATACCGTTGATGACCATGAATGATCATGTTTTAAGAATCATAAAAAGTGTTGTTTATATGAAAATTTGGAGCTTGTATTTTATGTGCTTGTAAATTGTATTGCATTGTACATAAATATTATTTCTTGCTGAGCCTGATTACAAAAATAAATTTAATATTCTTAAACGAATTAACACAATACTAAAGTCGATTAATTTCATGTATAACATTTACTCAACGTCGAAACGAAGTAGGATCACGTACTTGGTTCCAGACGTCTGAGAAATTATTACTGTTCAATTACTGGAACAGATTTGCATTAACAAATGTTCAAATTAGAGGTAATTGTGTATCAGCTGTTACATAATGCATTGCTTTCGGTGTATAATGAAATGGCTTGAATGTGCAGAATATTCAGCAACATCATCAGAATTAACAATTCGTGAGGTAAATTTGAAACTAGATGAAGTTGGCATAAGCGCTTAGCTTTTATATTGATAATTACAGAAATACAGACCTATGTAAAACAGCGTAAATCTGATGATGAACTCAAGAATGAATCTGTTCACGGCTTCTAAGTAGGTAGATTGGTTATAGTATTTAGGTACTTCTAATTAATCAGTGACTATACCGACACATTATTGACAATATTAACATAACTAAATAAATTGTAAACTATAAATGTTTGGTTATTACAAATTAAATGCTCTAGGAAATAAATAAAAATTTTCTCTGAAATTAGTTTGCAAACCTTCATATTTCGGGCAGCAGCAAAGAAACATCGTTTACCGCGAATGAAAAGTTTCGGCAACTTTTTTATTACGCTGCGGAGGTAGCCAGAACGAGTTTAATTTAATCCAGCTGTAGTTGATTGTGTTTTCTGTGTAGTTGGTTAACAACCAGACGAATTTTCGGGGTTTTTAACAGTTATTGTTGTGCTGTGTCCGTCCGTTCATTCGATGTAGGTTTTTGCCTATCAAGATATCCAGATTGTAAGATTAAGATATAAGATTGTAAACTGTTTACCACAAGTACTTAATTTATCAGCATTTTAGCCGAAAGCCTAATTACACTCTCGCTCTAAGAATATGGGTCGGGCATAATTTTTCATAGAAAATACTGTAAGCACACTCAACTGATGTCAAATACATTTTTTAAATGTTTGACGGGTAAATGGAATACAAATTAATATCAAAATGTAATGGAGTTACCCTGATTTTCCATCGAATCCAAAAAACATGTTACTTTATCGTACGATAACTCCATGGATATATTTTGTATAAAAAATATGAATGAGATGTGCATCCACACAATATCGTGATCCACACATACACGATTGCACTGTTATTTTCACGTGGCTCTGTAGATTTCAGGACTGGTAGTGCAAGTGCACTGCGAACAAGAGGTGATAAAAATCGTAACATTTTATTGTTTATCTCAGCACGTAATGAAGCAACGTGCAATTTCGTGTTTTTGCACTGCGACCGCAAATACGACTGCAGTACCCAATTAACCCCACAATGACACCCCGGAAATGGGTCAAAGAGCGCGATTCGGGGTTTTCTTAGTTTGTACATTTATGTGTACATATTTGTCGATTTACTGTATTTAAGAAGCATTCATATTATGAGTGGTATTTCTAAGTAAACATGTCAATAACACAACAACGTCTATATCAAGCAATATGGATAAAACAGAGATAAAATAATTGTTAACATTTATGTGACATGTGACATACCTTATCGTATGACATTTTATTATTACAATACGTTCCAAAACTGATATACTTGATGTGTGTGTTATGGTTCTCCAAGTCTAGAGTATTTGAACTGGCAAAATCTGCCGAATCATTCGCAGAACGAAGCGAAATATTAGATGTCGATATTTCTATTGTGATAAACCAAAGGCCAAAACCGGCATAAGGTGCGTTTTTCCAATAGTACCACACAATACACTCAATTTTACATATAATTACATGTAATCGCGGAGCAAACACTAATTATTGGCGAATGTACGTTTGCGTTATGACAATACAGTCTAGAAAAAGTACATATACACAAACCATCTTCGCAATATCGCTATCCTAAAGGGGTCTACTTTACCAATATGCAGTAAGAGCACCTCTCAAGCAATCAGGTCTGCCAGTCTCAAACGTAGGCCATCATTTGCGCAACTAGATTACCGCCAAGTGAACCGAGCGGCAGTGCCTGAGATCCGATTGTCCGCTGTGTTATTCAGAATCAGTAACTGGGTTTGCGAATTAAGCTCACCCTGCACGTGTAGGAACATACAGTGTGTTAACATGATACAGGCTTTTATTGAAACCGAGGAATGCGATGTAGATTTTTAGCCAAACCGTGAGCATTATTTGATTCAAAACCCTAATTTAAAAAATAATTAACTTTCTAAGTTAATTGAAAAGCAATGTATAACTACTTCAAAATGAATCGTTAATTGGCACTTGACAATAACAGATCGCAGCCACTCGCAACGTTTGACAACTAAGCAGTAGGTACACGCGTTACATTGATCGTTCGAAGGAAATAAACTTAATTGTACGGTCAATTTAAATATTTGACAAATGTTAATACTTGAAAACGATTGCTAAATAGTAATGCGTGTTATTACCCATTTTCGTAAAAGCCCGGGTCATAGTAACACCCTGTATACACGTCTAGTAGTATAGAGATAAATGTACAATATTTGATTTAGATGCCTTTTCCAGGCAGCAAGGTTTCCATAGAACCCGATACGCTCGTTCGGTTTGCCTTATTTGGGCTTCGAGGATCTTTTTTATCAACTTACTAGAAAGGCATGTTAAATGCCGCTGTCAGATTTCAATACGCATGTGAGGCCCTAAACTGTTCATAAAATGTTATGTACTAATTCAGTTTTCCCAATAATCACAACGTCTTCCATCGATATCTCCAAGATCCCATCATCACACCCCGGTTTGGTCCCGGCGGAACCACCTCGGGGTTATAATAACCGTTCGAATTATAAAAAATAAATAGAATCGGTTCACGATTCTCGGAGATAACGAGTAACAAACATACATACAAAAAAAAACAGTCGAATCAAGAACCTCTTTTTTATTAAAGTCTGTTAAAAAACGTTTACTAGAAAACCTCTTCTCGCTTCTTCTCTGACTTTCCCGCAATCAAATAAAGTAAAGCAAAGTCAAGACTTTACAATTGACGGGAAACTTCCAGTAGTTATACAATAATAGTAAACAAACAGCGCCCGTACGTTTGTTCAGCTATTGGCCCCAACAAATCTCGTTATCTGTGCTCTCGACATACTCGTACACTCGCTTGCATTTTCACGCTTCAATTTGCATCGGAAAGTGAGTTTAACACCTCCACAGAATGTAATTTTATTGTCTGATACCCTACTCAGTATGTATTTGTCATACAACTTACAAATTACAGTGCGAACGAACTTACGTATAGGATAAATAATTGAAAATGACTCCGATTGGCTCGTTCTATATAGATCGGGTTATCTCTAGGTTACCTACAACATATCGCATTACAATTAATGTAATTTTTTTCCAAGCAGGTACTTTTACGTACCGTCAAGTACGTTATCCAATATATGACCACTAAGAAAATTTTATTTAATTGAAGTAATGATTTTTAATAGCATTTGACGTCTTTGATACATATTGTGAAACACGTTGGTAAATTTATTTTTACGTTAATACTAATACATATCAATCATTTTAACAAAAAAATTAAGTAAACTCAAGGTTCAAGGTATCAAGTTGGTGAAAGTGCGGGATTATGCAATAATACAAGTTTTTAGGCTTGTTTACTTTTTTTGTTGTCCACTGGGGAACGGTATATGTAGATTAACCATTGATATATCTAGCTTTGTGATTATTGAAGGAAACAATCCCGTTGTGAGCATAGATTGCCAATCAACACATCAACAATTGCATTGACTCGCTCGAGAATGTAGGGTAACTACCCAATGATTGACTTTGGAAATCCTAATATTGTCCCAATTTTTGGCTGATATTTACCACAGAGCATACAATATTCTATAAACAGGGTGGATAGTGAGTAGCCCGACTAACTTAAAATGTATATTCCAGGCCACATTTTGAGACTATAATATCATATTAACTTTTCTGGGTTCGGCTTAGTTTAAGAGATACCTAATGACATGTTTTTCAAAAAACTATTTTCATCATAAGTCACTGAAAAATGCCCGCATGATAAAAATTCTTACACTAATAGTTTTCATCTTGACATACGCACAGAAAAAAGTTTCAGAAAAATGTTCGATTAAAAAAATTTAAAAGCCCTTAAAAAATTTTTTTTGTCCGAAAATGACATAATATGTTGCATAATATTTTTTACTTCTTTTGACATCAAAAATGCATTGGTAAAGTCTGTCGGCACACTCACGATCACCCTGTATAAATTATACAAACATTTAGAAAACTCAAAAGTGCCAAGTTGACCCCATAACCTCTCTTCGCTCGGTCGATGTACGAAGCATTTGACCGTTTGACGCAATTCCCCCAAGTGACTTATACAAATATACATGCAGGTACAGCTACTAATGATTACACCAATTAACAGTACACGGCCTACAGGGGCCTACCTTTACGATACAGCCCCACGGGGCCCATACATACGTGTACACGACCCAATTCATCTCACCAAGGGCAGTTAGAGTGATGAAAGCGATTTGGAAACGCGACATTCTGTTTACTTGGATATGTAAATTGTTGGTAAATATTTAATCGGGTCACTGGTTGTATCAGTTTGTGTTGCTTTGTTTAAAAAGAAAAAACATGAACTCAGCTGCAGAAAAGGCATAGCCCCATTTCAAAGGCATAGCGTAAAAAAAACTGTTGTAGATAAAAAGTATAAAGGAGATTTACATGTATGCTACGTTAGGAATGTTAAATACTCCGTTTAATAATTGAATAATGAGATGATGAGACTGAAATGTACAGTCGAAAGAAAAGACGAAAAATCTGATTACCATAATGAATCATTATTGTAATTAGATTTTTTTATACATATTTTCCGTACTCACACTGTTCTGCAATAGGAGTAAAGCTTCAAAAGCCACTAATTAATTGTACGGCTAATCCGCGTCTTGTGTATCATAATGAAGGAAGGAGTCGGTATACGAGTATACCTTTTTGAAAACAAAGAACGTACACTCGATGAACACAGCTTTTGACATAAATCTTTCCTAGAAGTGTGGTGAAGAACGAAAAGTAGTTGACCGATCAATTGTTTTTATATATCATAGTGTCACACCCTAAAACATGTCCCTTAGCTAGGGCTCCAATTTCTGCACACAATGCCCTCCGCGAATTGGCAATATTATTACTTGGAACCAATTACTAAATTGGATTGTACGTGCCTGCCAATTGTGTAAGAACTGTATTAAAGACGCGTAGTGTTGTGCTAAGTGTATTTAGTATTTACCTCAAAATTACTTGGGACGGCTTACATAAATTGACCTAGTCCCACGGTAAGCTCAATTAAGGCTTGTGATGTGGGTACTAAGCGACGATATATATATAGATAAGGGAAGTAGATACATAGAGTTAATTGTCACCGCTCGTCATACTCCTTCTTCAGATCTGCTAAATACCGCGAACACCGAAGTTCGGGGATCCTCGAAATTTGCGAAATTAAATATTCATGGCGGTATTTCTAATTTTGCGACTCAGTTTCATGTACTTGCAAATGTGTTTTTTGAGTTGACAAAAGTGACAATGCGACACTAACACTAAGACTCCGTTTTCTATCGTTCAGTTTTACACTTTAGAGTGAGTGTATGCCTACTGTCAAGCACCTCATTAACCTGAAATACCTCCATGCCACAAATTTTCTACAAACCATAAATAATTTGACCGACTACTCTTAAATGATTTTTGTTTTCCTAAGAATAATATTCAAATTAAATATATTCAGACCTCAACAGCGCCTGTGTGCCTTTAAGTAACTGGATTAACTGACCATGTATTTTATCGTTTTTTTATTTTTTTATCTCAAATCTAACCTCACTCGAAAAGTCTCATCACTATTTTATGCGTATAGCAACTAATTCCCCGCTCGTAACGCCTAATCGTTTAAGGGATGAGTTTCTGGGACGAATTAAACAATTGTGGAATACCTACACTCTAAATAATACCCATTGTTATTGGATGAATCAAGAAAATTATAAACAAATTCATACATCCAGACAGTATTGTGTTTGCAATTTCAATTACAATGAATCCATTACGAGCCGGTATATTAAATTATAATTCAATAATAGCTATGAATCACAAATTTAATGTTTACAGTTACGAGTATATTGAATGTATACAAAACAAATACATAATACCTAAATACATTCAGATCATTTTAATCAATGATATCGAAAAGAAGCGATTGCAAGATTGTTTCCTTCAACTTGGCTAATCCCTTTTATATTCAATTCTAAATTTGGCGAATCCGTATGTATTGTTATCATTAGGATTCCTTTGTGGTTAAATATAAATGTGTGGAGCACATTAACATGCTTCGCACAATAAAGGGTGAATAAAACAAGAAATAAGGGCGCAGACAGACCGCCGCCCAAACATACGGAGTTGACCCCGGCTTAGTCCAAATTAAAATTCATCACATCACCGCCGCGGGTCTGATTTTGTGTGTCAAAAGATCCTTTTGGTGCCCGTCAATGATGTATTAGTACTAGTCTCCTATACGTATTTGTGTGTGTTTTACCTATATAATTCTCCAGTTCTAGCAAATAGTGTATGCAAAATAGCTGGATAGAATTAAGGAAGTGCATCGTTTATTTTAGGGAAACATCCGAAACGTCCGTCAAGTTACTTCAATGCAATAGATACAAGTAAGTACTATGGAAAAGTAACAGTAGATAATGAAACGTAGGATATTTTCGTGAGAATACGATGACAAAGGATTATGCACTACATGTAAAACTACTTATGCTTTTAATTTCAATAGGCACAGGTCATCAGCGAGAACGCAAATAAAATAAGCAGCTACGCTCATACTGAAATACGGAAAAGCATTTGTGACCTTGATCATCCATCTCGTGTTTCAACAGATCTGTGCTCGGACAGACCTGATCCCATTCAGTTGTTTTTTCAATGTACACAGCAATTAAAATGCAAATGGCGACCGAACGCCGCGACGTGACGCGGCATACGCTGTCCGTTATACGGCCCGTCTGGGGATTTATACCGGCCGATGGATTTTACGTTCGTTTTTTACTGCGATGTGTGCATACACTATTATTTTTAATTTATTTACTTGCCTAGGTTATCGTCCCGTCGTCCCTTCTTTGGAAACTGGATATTTAAAGCGGGTACCATACCTGTAACAAAAATAAAATCATATTAAGTTGATGAATAACAAAATCTTATGAAATTGATGAATGCAAGGCGTGGAGGAATTTAGATGAGTTTTGAGAAAAATTTAGAACGATATTGGTAGCTTTTACACATAACCCCTGACATGCTTCTGGTAGCTGTGGCTACATGTCATCACTCTTAACTACATACAGTCTATCCAGTCTATCGCAAAAATCAAACCCATAAAAGTGGTTAAGAAACCGTGGAAATTCGGTTAGTATTTCGAACGAACCTGTCAAGCTGTAACAGATGTAGTACAGAATATATTTCCTTTGTGTTTTAACGGAAATATCCCAATTTTTGACGTGTGGTGACGGCAGTAAGAATACATTTGTCACCACTCCAACTCTTCCCGCGCATGTCGTAAAAGCCAACTAAGGGATTGATGTGTCACTGACCATTTTTGATGATGGGCAGCAACGTCATCATAATGGACACATTACTGCCGATCGGTTTGCCCAGCGTGGTGATTTGGGGCATTTACCTCCTAATGCGTCTATACGCATAGCTAACAGGAGAGCCCTACGTCCAGCAGTGGACTGAGATAGGCTGATGAAGTGAAGAAGATGTCCAAATTTATACTTCAGTATCAATTATCTTTAGTGCAATAGATACTGTACTGAAGTTTTTGTAATGTCAACATGATTACGAACGTTTCTGTGAAAAGCCGAACACAACATCTATAGTGCGTTAAGCTACCACACTACAAAAGCCAAATCTTTGCCGTACCAAATGTAACACTCGTTTAGAATATATTCTTTTTCAGGTTTGTTTTCCATCGGTCCGCTTATTTATTTACACGAACTGCGCCGAGCCGCGCTCAAAGGGACTTGAATAACTGATGCGCTATTTTTGTGGATTGATACTAAAACGTAACGATTGTTGCTAACTAGTATAATAATTGTAAAGTGTTGATGTTGATCTAAACTTCTAGGATCTCCAGTCCAGACTACTATTAGCTCTTAGACCTTCAACGCTGAATCTCTTTGGAAAAAAATAGGCGATCGTTTCCTGTCCCCTTTTAATCCAGTTTAAAAAATATTTGTTACTTGAAATTTAGTTGCTGAAAATCGATGACATACTACTGAACTTCACATAATCGAGGGTTGCCTGGTGAAACCCGATAAGTCCACCAAATCGGTTTTTGAAATGCGAACTATAAGACACTTACGTGAGGTTGTCATATCAATGAATAGTTATCTCGACTTATCGGGTTTCACCAGGCAACCCTTGATATATGTATAGTTAAAAAACTTAAGTATGTCACCAGTCGTATAAAGTAGTGACCAAAATACAGCGTCTTTTAAGTTTTTCATCTATAGTTGATTGTACTTTTTCATGGATAATCATTAGTATCAAACCAACCGACACTCACGTAAAGAATATCTGTAGGTACCTAAATTAAAAGTGGTTTGCGTTCCTATCTTATGGACTTTTGCAAAACAGGCCACGAATTCGGAGAACTCCAATCTCAATACTGCAGTCTCTCGAGAAAACCGCTGGGTTTTGTAATACAGGTTTCCACAGCCAGGACGTTCGCAGAAGGAAATTATTTTGCAACCTTATATAACTAAAAATGAAATAAGTTCACATAGTTTAAAGATAGAACACGCCAAAAATGCGGCACACAAATATTAAATCATATTAACAATAAACATCTACATTAAGCAGGATGTTTTTTATATGCGTTAAATTTAAGGAAAGCTTATTTAGGTCTAACATAATTAATTTCTCTAAGAAACTAATACCTTAACTCTTACTGTAATGGAGTTATGACTGAACAAATGTATTGCAACCTTTATTACATCCCAGTTACTTATTTTGACATGTACCGTCAGTTACCTGAGATCAACTTTTATGTTATTCTTAAGGTTCTCTCACACTTACCATTACATTTATTAGATATATAAAAAACGAAAAAAATATATGTAGATACACGCGTGCCATGCGCGTCATCGGATCAGGGGGCACCGTCAATTACAAAATCGTGTCGAAAATACCACAAATCATCCTGAGCATAATATATCTCGGCAATCTAGTAAAACCAGCGCTTAATGAAGTCGGTGACGATAACGACACGTGATAGCTGATAGCGATAATCTATGGTGCGAAAAACAACGCTACCTCAGCTACCTCAAATCTATATTGGGTCAATATACTCCAAACATTGCTGCCTCAATTGAGAGCCTTTTAGTAGAGGGTCCTATTGTGCAGTTTTCATAAAAATGGATTTGCAGGAATTGTTAGGGATGAACGGCAATAAGTACATAAAAGCTCTATGTCAGAGGCCCTAGCGCGAACCATGATTGACATGTGACAGGTAAGTGTGACAGGGAGGCAACGTGTCGATCGTGGTTCGTCAACAGTATCAGGGCCGGATTTAGGGGAGGGCAACCGGGGCTACAGCCCCAGGGCCTCCACGAAAGAGGGGCCCCCACAATAGAGCTTTAAAAAAAAATCTAATTCCAGTAATTTTTTTTTTTGAGTATTGAAAGTGATCTACTTGGGAACTACATTTCAGCGAAATTTCAAACATTTACCGGCGAAAAAAGCTCGGAAGATTCCGTTCGTTAACGCTAAAATTATATTTAATTTCAGATAATTTTCGTTTCCTATTATATTTATATGTTTGTTAAATAATAAAATAATCTATCCACAAAAAAATATTTATTGAAAAACTTGACTGAAAAAAATTGTCTATTTTATTTGGATAATAATTGGGGGCTAGGGGGCCTCCACTCCTTTGTTGCCCCGAAGCCTCTCAACCTCTAAATCCGGCCCTGAACAGTATCATAAGAACGGTGTCGTATATTGTTTTGCTTCCGCTTAGACAACGCGACTCAGAATTAACTTTCAGCATAAGAGGTGGGGTATACCAGACCGCAAATGTATGAAAACGTCAAATAAACCATTTTCACCTCGCATAGGGTTAAACCAATTTTGCCAAGCATCAAAGTGGAACCTTTTGGCGTACAAGCTCACAATTTCGTAATGACGCCTATACCGTATGATTAACCACTTCAAGTTTATCTTGCAAGCTGACTTGCATAATTTAGTTGCTTGATTTCGATGGCTTAGATAAGTCCCTAATGATATGAAAGTTAGTAGTAACGAGTTCCATACAAAAATAAGGACTGTATGACAGTATTTCGTTCTATTACTGCAAATACGAGCTATCTGCTTAAATCAGGTTTTGAATCAATTTAATTATTATGATAACAAAATTCATTATCGAATTACACAATTCAAGCACTTAACTGGTATTGTACTAATAGGACGATTTGATATTATTAGTAAATGCATCACGTATCCTTTACTTTCCAAGTCATGGTACGACTACTGATATCCTGCAATTATATTTAAATTAACTTACGTTATGAAATGTAACACAAACAAACATTGCCAAACCCACGTACTTTTTAGAAATAAAGTTTATCCTTACCATGAGCTCGCCGTGACCATAACTATATACACACGTTGCGTTGGCGCCATACTTTCTATACACCTCAGTTCTTGCTTGGTTTGATTGGTTACCGAAATGGGTAGAAGTACGTACTTATAGGCGTTATAAATTACTGCAGTAGCAGAGACCAAACACTTCATTAATTTAATGATTACAAAAAGGCTATACAAATCTTGAAGTGTCTTCAAAAGTATTGAAATTCCTTTGTATAAAAATAGTACGATATTGATTACAAAAGCAAATGAATGTGTTATGATTGTATGTTAGCGTTTTTAGTAAAACGTCCCACGTACGCCCACGCATAAGAACGAACTTGGCTAGTATTTTTAGGTATATTATCTGTCTAAAGGCCGAGCCAGACCAGATGTGTGTGCAGCACGTGCTCGTGCGCGAGTTCGTGGCGTGCTCGTTGTAGCGTCAGAAATATCATAGTAGATGGCAAACCGCTATGCACGTCACGCTCTCCGAATGATTGCATGTAGGCGTTTTTAGTAAAACGTCCCTCTTTATCGCTAACCAAAAGAACGAACTTGGCTAGTTAAGTATCTTTAGGTGTATGAATTATCTGTCTAAAAGCCGAGCCACACCAGGTGCGCGTTGTAACGTAGGAAATGTCATAGTACATGGCACACCGCTTGCACGTCACGCTCACGTGCACGCCACGCAACCCTTGGCCTTAATACATTGAGCGCGGGGAACTCCCGAGGGGAGTTCTCTGTGGGAGGTCCATTCTCGCTACAAAGCGGAAAAAATCACGGGATCGGCTACGAGCGTAGCGCGTAGCACTCGTCCGCAATGAAAGTGTTAAGCAAGTCACTTATTTTTCCACAATGTTTATTTTTAATACAGAGGCACGTTACGACGTTTACTCACTTTCGTCGTAATAAAACCGAACTATAGTAAGGGCTATGAACGCGCGACCGTCTAAGTTATTTCAAGCGCAAATTTCTCAAAGTGAATAAATAAATAAACAGCGTCAGCGCTCTCATATTTAGTTACGCTCATGTGCATATTAATTAAAAGTTCAATGTTCGTGAATCAAGTGAGCAAACTTGTATTGTAAAATGAATGAGGGAACGTAATAAAGGCTATTATGATAGCCTATAATATGGCTCAACGAAGCTAAAGATCTCACGTTCGGATTCCGGAGAAGACTTTTCTTAATAATATCACAAACATATTTAATTTGTTCCTTAGTCAGGATGTATTCTATTTATTTTATTAATAATCACATGTCATCATTAGCCTATCTCAGTCCACTGCTGGACCTAGGCCTCCTATCTATGCGTATAGACGCATTAGGAGCTAAATGTCCGTGATCGCCACGCCATCGCAGTAATGTGTCCACTATGATGACGCTGCTGCCCATCATCAATCTTCTATACAAGAATAGAATGGTCAGTGACACTTCAATCCCTTAGTCGACTCTTACGACACCCACGGGAAGAGTTGGGGTGATGACAAATGTATTCTTAATGCCGTCACCACACGGCCATTATCTATTATACGTTATATGTACATATTGTCCTTTAGTGTCCTGAATATAATAAGGTGGTTTTAAAGCTGTAAAGCGTAGTACTACTACTACTCGTAGTAGAGCCAACAACATCTACTAAACTTCTAGTATGTATGCATCAAATATCGAATGAATGAGACCTCATAAAATAGATGCTTAAATTTCTAATTTAAAACTGATAAACTCGCACTCTACTCATACCCTAACATTCGTTCAAAGTTAATTTACCACGAAACACACCGCTCATGCAAAACAATGCAAGTAAAAACACAATAAATGTACTGTGCGCAGTTGAAATGAAAGAACAATACCCACAAGCTAAAGCATCTACTTTAAGACCAACACAGTATGGTATGTATATCTGCAGTACAGTCCAAGGGAAAATAGGATGTATATAAAAATGCTCAAAAATATGTCCCAGTGCACTTTAACTCTGTGAAATAAGAAGTTCGTAACATATTTGTAAGAGGATTCTTGCGATACCCATTTTTGAATTTGACTGTACAGCCTAACCTTTAGTCGAAACTGTCGAAAGAAGGAAAGGGTAGGAACTGTTTTACTTTCACCGAAAATGCGTCATATCTTCTCTGCTAATTTGATTTTGACCAGATGAAATTGGATTGGTATCGTATTATTAAAATTTTATTCAAAATATACTAAACAAGTAAGAAGTCGTAGACCGTCTACGTCGTAGCACTCCAACGCTAGCTACACTTGCTTATTACAAATTTATAACATTGTAAATATTTATTTGACGACCTAAGGGCCAACGCTGGCTGACGCGGATTACCCAGAAATTGCGCTCGTCTAAAGGTGCGTTCAAACCAAAAGAGCATTCGCTGTTCTATCCCCCGTTCTACGAAATCTACCAATCACGTTTTGTGTAACGATCGAATTTTGTAGAGTGGGGGGTTAGAATAGCGAATACTCTTTTGGTTTGAACGCACCTTATCAAGAAAGTGTATGAACACTATGAACAGCGCTAACTGGCTCGGGCGCGTGCGACAGAATTTAATACTGACGAGCGTGCGCACGCGGCGGGCGTCCACGCTACCTAGCGTAGGCCGTAGAACGCACCGAAGTGCATCTTGTCTTGTTCGCACTCATATTGCCCGTATTGGTGTGAAAATAACACGCTGAGTTTGATTCTTATATCAAATCTACATGCTATTTCACACGACTATTCTTCATATGTTTTAGCCTTTAAATATGTAGATTGCAGGTGAACTTTGGACGTCTTCAAAAAAACGACGTTTTAATAATACACTCACTCACAGCAAATCTATTACTTATATTGTATACAACTATTATACAGGGTGTTTGGGATAACGATGTAGGAATTTCTGGAGGTGGTAAAGGAGACTAATTAAAAGAATTTGAACCCTATTTACCTTAGTCCAATATGTGACAGTTTTTTTTTTATATAAAAAAAATTGAACTCACACTTGCC
The DNA here is from genome assembly GCA_025490895.1 of Thaumatotibia leucotreta. NCBI lineage: Eukaryota > Metazoa > Arthropoda > Insecta > Lepidoptera > Tortricidae > Thaumatotibia > Thaumatotibia leucotreta. Next base: position 31,536 of record JALPQI010000838.1, on the reverse strand, counting down.
TACTAACTACAAGAAACTTATTTTGTTTGGTGACGGCGTTCAACAATTGATCGACGATAACTTTTAAACTAATTGCTATTTTGTTGTAAATCTAGAAAAACCTAGAAAATCAAGCATGTTTTTACACGAATAGGAAGACTCATACCCCGACTACTTTTTTTTTCACAGGCCGATAAAGTTTAATTTACTGTTAGAAATCAGTAATGATGAACTAGAAAAATTATTTAAAAAAATGTTGTGTGTGGCAAGTGGGAGTTCAATTTTTTTTTATTACTCAACTAATTGTTATGTTAATTATAAAAAAATCAATGCTATTTATTGCATATTTTGTTTTAAATTTAACTTTTTAAGTAAATTCTTGGTATAAAACTAAACATTTTGAGAAACGTGATTTAAAAAAACTGTCACATATTGGACTAAGGTAAATAGGGTTCAAACTCTTCCAATTAGTCTCCTTTACCACCTCCAGAAATTCCTACATCGTTATCCCAAACACCCTGAATTCTTCTCCTTACTAATTTATTTTTTTACGGAATATTTAAACTATTATCTAATAAAAGACACGAGAAGCAAATTTACCTTATTACTGATGGTAAAAAAACATGTTTGAGCGGTCTCATAAAATCAGTAAACATTGCCGCTATTTTGAATCCAATTTGAAGGTTTCATTTCACAAAACTGTAGACGGAGTAAACAATTCATAACAGAACAAACACGCCTGCACGATGCAAATAGTTACTCGGGGAAAAAGTTTACAATCATCATTTTAATTCAGTTGTGATACATCATATTTATCCTTACATAGTTTTATTAATTAAATTAGTAAATTTGATGATAGATTAATTAGTTGAATAATAGTTTATTGTATTGTGTAGAATTTAAATCGGTATTTGAAGGAAAAATGTTTTCGATGTATCGAATAGTCCATATGACTTACAAGGAATATGTCACACACCTCGACTATTATCCATAAACTATAGTATTTACCAACACGCAGAAGATTGTTTGATATAATAGGTAATGAAAAAATAAAAAATTAGATCAAAAAAATTGTTCAGGTATATGGACATCGGCTTAACACGTTCGCCTCCGGTACTGTTTCACTAAGTGCTTATACTATGCCGATCGAAATTATCTGATAGAAATCCTATGCCAGTGACACGCATGTGTGACCGAAAAGATTGTACTCCTATGCCGGTGACACAGCACTGTGTCAAAAACGTTCGTATTTCGATGCCACTGGCATAGGAGTGAGAACTTGATTAATGCTAGTGGCATAAGAATAAGATTATTTTGATCACGTATGTGTGTCACTGGCATAGGAGTACAGTTTTTTCGGTCACATATGTGTGTCACCGGCGCCGAACGTGTTAAAATCTATTATATCCACAAAGCTGTCATAAAATAATACATAGATTTATATCGAACGGCAATAGGTGTTCGAGAAGTTTCCACAGCGATCAAGTTTTGCAAATGACCGTTCGAACGTATGATGATTTAAATAGTGTTTAACAACTTGACAACCCACAATTATTTTAAGAAGTAGGTATACTCTAAAAAGATGTCCATTAAAACCATCCACGAGATACGAAGTGAAGTGCAGTACTAGGTATACTTCAGACGATGAAACCGAGGGAAAGCCACGGCGTTTACTACAATTTAATCAGACAAGAGTTAAAGAACACAATGTTCTTCACTAACGAGACTAGATGGATTTGTATCGAATTATCTAGATAAAGAAACTTTAAGTTTGTTCTTAGTAGGCTTAAGAGACTTGTTCGGGCAAGAGGTTAATTCTCGAGTGAAACTAAGTAAGAAAGTTTTTGTAGCCAGATTTGATTGGATCATACAGAAGCCGTGCCCACTTTTAGGGTGACTCTTCATCAAAGCTGTATTTAATGTCCACCAATTTCAAACTAGGAACGTTGCACATATCCTTGATATTTGCTATACTACGCCGCGTAGCTGCGTAGATGTGATTGGTTATCAATTTTATCATTATTGATATCAATCGCATCCACATATTTTAACGACTCGCGGGACTTAACACATTGAGCGCGGGGAACTCCCGAGAGGAGTTCTCTGTGGGAGGTCAATTTTCGCTACAAAGTGGAGAAATCATGGGATCTGTTTCATTGCCACGGCACTTCCATTGCATACGCGCTACGCTCGTAGCACTCGTTGGCAATGAAAGTGTTAATCGCTTAAATCTACGTTTAATACGCAAGCAGACTGGCGTGTTAGCCGTGTGGTGACGGCAGTAAGAATACATTTGTCACCACCCCAACTCCTCCTGCGGGTGTCGTAAGAGTCGACTAAGGGATTGAAGTGTCACTGACCATTATTCGATAAAAGATTGATGATGGGCAGCAGCGTCATCATAGTGGACACATTACTGCGATCGCCAATCCGCTTGCCCAGCGTGGCGATTATGGGTATTTACCTCCTAATGCGTCTATACGCATAGTTAATAGGAGAGGCCAACGTCCAGCAGTGGACTATCATAGGCTGTTGATGATGATGAGACTGGCGGGAAAATGTATTAACATCTTCCACATCATGTATACCTTTAATTTTTAAAACAGTATTTTTTTCCTCAACGAAGGTGCGAGGAGGTGCACGATTTTTCAAAGGGTTAAGGCATTTAAAATAACACAAAAAGATTATTACTTAAGGAGATTGAGAATTTCGCAAGCTCGTACGCAAATTGAAAGGCTTTCGAAGGTGAAGTTGGATAAGAAAAATGTAAATTACGAAGAACGATATGTATTAAACGCGGTGGAATTAGAATGCGAGATGGATTTTTAAAAAGATATTTGAATAGCAATATTTATAAAACCAAACAAGATTGATCCTACACTTAAGTACATTACAAAATGTAAAACTTAAGTACATTACAAATACCTTACATTTCAAAATGCAGAAATATTTAACATGAATGTATAATGCATTAAACATACGTTAAGAGTACTACAGGTAGAAACTTCTCCCTATCCCTTTAATTTAATATGCTGTGTGAGCAAACGCGAATAATTTAATCAGTTTATTCTTGATACCATAAGAAGCAAAAATGTGTGTGAAAAAATTATTTTATGTAGAAATAGCCAAAAAGTACAGTTCTATCTGAATTCAAATACAATTATGAAACACAGATATACACGATGATTCTTAACCCCTGGAGTGCCTAGTGACAGATCTGTCACAAGCCATTTGGACTATAATATAAAATAATTAAAGTTATTAATCGACAAGCAAATTTATGACAGCAGCGTTCCAGGGGTTAATCCGTGATCAGGAGTTTCAGACAGTAAAATTTAACCAAAATTTAACTTATTTGTCGAGTCCTCACGTTATTTAGTCACTGATTAATTAATTAAAAGTGAAAACCTTATTAAAACAATTTACCACTTAATACATGGTCATCCTACAGTATAAAGTTTAACTATGATACGTCAAGTGCCATCAGTATGGCGGGAAATGGAAAATTTGACGGATCTTATGTCAATAAAGACTTCTATCTACTCATTATCTAATCAGTGCAACATTGATGCGACGAAAATAATTGATAGGAGATAAACATAAAGTGCATTGCCTAGACTTTCGTTTGCAAGCAAAATCTAGAGGAAGTAAAACGATTTGTTTTCAAACAGTACAATTTAATTAAATAAAAACAATAAACCTGCATACTTGACCCACTCCAAATCCTCTCGCTGCTTGCCTAGTGCTCCTTCGAGGATCTCGAGCAAAGAATCTTAAGATTCGTAGATCCAGATCGTCAAGATGATGACGAGGTTGTCCGGGTGCATGTTGCGGCACTGTAAACTGTCCTAAGTCGCGATGGAATCGGAATGTTTGATGAAGTTCATGAAATAACTGCTGGGTTCGCCTTGTGCTATTCGTTTGTATTGATAAACTTACAGTATCGTAACACTCTATGTTTGAGTACGGATGTGGTGGAGGCGTGCATTTTGAAGAATAAGTATAATTTTCTCATTCAATACCCGCGACCTGTGACTTTGTTTATTATCCGTATGACAACAGCGATTGACAATGTCATGGGCAAGGTTTACAAATGCTAATAAGTTTTTAAAGAGATTACAATACAAACTCATTAAATCCGATATGGTAGTAGAGTGACAAGGATTTTAGGATAAAATTTAATTCAAAATTAAAACATAATTAAAACATAATTAAAAAAATAATAAGTTTATTTCCACGTAATTACTACTTTAACGTAATCCCCATCAATAACTGAGTTAGAAAAAATGGTTCCTGATCACGGATTAAGAATCATCGTGTATATTATTAAGACATCTAATATTTATAATTTAAGCACAATTGTTTATCTTCCACAAAACATTTTCATTTCACGTCATTATTCACGATTTGACACACTATATAATGACAACACAAGAATGTCCCACTTCGTGTAAGGGCAGGTTAATGTAATATTCCCCTCGTATCCCATCTTCAGATAAAGTACCGAATCTGGTCTCATCCCCAACAGTTAAGCCGCCGGCTAGATGGAATTAGAAGCGCAATCTTCGCCGAGATCCTATCTGCGGCGCACGACTTAACCTGCCATATACACTCGCCATCGGATATATTAGAGCGGCCAGGGTGGTCACAAATATCTGAGCAGGATGCCAATCGCTAACGCTTAGTAGCGTATCGTAGTTTTCCCTCTCTGTCACTCTTTCCTATTAGTGCGACAAAGATAGTTAGCTGCCTTTCGTTTACGATTAACAATTAAGCGTTAGCGATTGGCAACTAAGCACCCATGGCGTTAGAGTTCAAGTTCAGATAATTTTGAGAGCCGTGTCCGCACCGGTAGATCTGATGGCGTTGTACTTGCAGACTTGGCTGAAGATATCCCAGATTACTCCAGTTTGTTTTTTTGCTTACAACTTTAGGACAGTGTGGTTTGATAGTGATCATCATTTCAACCATAACACTTCCAATGCTGAATATAGGCCTCCCCTTTGGACCTCCACATATAGCGGTTGGAAGCGACCCGCATCCAGCGTCTCCCGGCAATCTTTATAAGGTCGTCTGTTCAGCGGTTTGATAGTACCAAAGGCTTATTCATATAAGCCAGGAGCTGTCGTCATAAATATATGGTAAATTACCTAGACCATGGATCTGCATAATTATATACTATATGTAGTTAATGGTATTGTGAGTCTAAAACCTCACAGGCATTGTAAGAGGTTTATGGCTGGCCCGTTATTTTAGATTATAATCATATTAGTCTTAAAAAGACCTATCCACGTCTTCGAAATGTACCTTACGCGAACCAATTTCATAAATGACCACGAGACAGTCTCAGACTCGTAAACTGGCTGGGTGGCTGGACTTAAAGCACCAGAGGCTATAAAATGCTCACAGCAATGTCTAGGCTGCCTATACCTAAGTACAGATATAGCGATAATCAGGGCTCGGATTTTTCATCGCACGGTAAGACGTTAGAGTACCATGGAGCCGATATTATCATTATAACTTTAGCCACATACATTATCAATTATCATTCATTCATTCAATTATTATTCATTATCATACTCACCCAATAATTCATTTTAAAAATTGATTATAAATACAATAAATATTACGGGACGAATTGTATGGTAATATTTTAAAACTGACATGTAATAAATAGGGTAGTAATAAGTAGTAATAACAATAATTGTAAATTAATTAATTTATATAACGAAATTGCACAATTGTCAGTATTTATAATTTGTATGCCTATTGGCGAAACATAGCAGAACAATATTGTATGCTACCACTGATATACCTACCTATGTTCTACAAATAAAGATTATGATTTGATTTGAAAACTAAAAAAATACAGTATCTCTGACTAGTGACACTGGCAAGAACTATTATTATCGAATGTTCGTTTAAAAATTGCTCTATTCTTCTCTGTTCTTCTGGTAGGCCGTTATGCTTAGTAAAAGCATTCCTAGATTTCGTTCACGTATGTGTGGCAAACTATAGAACTGTTCTTTGTTATTCATGAATGAAAAGAAAAATACACCATCAAACGTGAATATCATATGAAATAGTTTTGTTAAGTAATCAGTTTGGCTAAGCTAAGGCATCTATTCATAAGAACAACAAAGAAATCCATTTGTATAGCTCACGTTGAAAAAAGCTTACGATTTTGAACCGTATTCAATAGTCATAAGGGGGGTGATGTATAGATGTATTTGACAGTGTTCCATCATATCGGCGTTCGCTTTTATTAGAGAAAACGTGGGAGTAAACAAACGTGAGGGATTATGATTACGTTCTGACGGCTTTCAAGGTCTTCTGTGATTCCACAAAAACACGTATCGGGCAACATTATTTCGCATTTGGATATGCCCTTTCCAAATAGTTTGTATTAATTGTATGGTGAGCTCTCGTTGTGTGTATAGTGTAGGACGCGTCCTACACTATACAAGTATACATATTATACACTATACAGGACGGATGTTGGGGTATAGTGAAAACACCATAGTCAGTTAAGTAATGAGCCCTTTATTTAAGTAAACGGTGTATAATCTTTTATACAAGATATAAACGTCAAGGTGCATGCAGACCAAAAGAGCATTCGCTGTTCTATCCCCCTACTCTACGAAATTCGATCGTTACGCGAAACGTGATTCGTTGATTTCGTGGAGTGGGGGATAGAACAGCGAATGCTCTTTTGGTCTGCATGCACCTTTACGTGTAACAACTAGACATATGTTGATCATTGGACCCTAATACATGTGGTTCGGATGAGTAACAACTTATGTTTCTTTGTTCTTAACAGGGGTTTATTAACCTTAGGTTAGGTACTAGCCTCTGGAATGTTAGATATTTCTTTTGTTCATCTTACATATGATGGGTGACGGCATGCAAGCATCCAGTGTATCAATTCACTGCTGATTGCATACCTCTACCACAGTTGGCCTAAACTAAAATATATGTTTATAATAAAACGCAGAAGAGTTACACGCAAGGTCACCAGCACTCAATGATGCGCTGTGTCGACGACGGGGACTCTTCTCTCTAAAGTAAATCTTCCAGTTTTTAAAAAGGCCGAAACGCGCATGTGGCATTAATTATGTCACATGTGCCCATTTAAGACGTCACTTATAACAGTTATAACGGCACACGTAACGCGTTGCTGTCAAAAATAACTCTCTACCTAACATTTTTAACAGCTTTTATTGCCAAATATTATTTAACGTAACATTTTTGACACAATCTTTTATTGCAAACTGTACTTTCTATAGTCATTTATTTCAGTACTCATTACGATGAGTCTATATCGAACCCGAACTTCACCGGTAATCGGAAAATGGATGAAATTTAACACGCAAGATTTGATGAAAGACAAAAGTCGGAACGAGTGAAAAAATAGGAATCCAAGGAACAACTTAAATATTAGATATTTGATATGATGCCATCTGTGCGAGTCAATGTCATGTTTAAACAGATCATTAATGAATAAATGCATTTCCAACTGTTTTAAATAAAACATGAAAATGTTTGGTAAAATACCTTTAACAATAATACAAATGTTGTACGTATTACAGCTGGGAAGGTACAGCGTCAAATTAAATAATTCATCGAACAAATATCGAAAATCTCGCAGGATATAACTCCATTCCGTTTCCGTCATTAGCATGTTGCCGTCCTTATTTATTCATATCGAAGGGAAGAGCGCAGGCTGTTTAATTCTTGCGCAAATAAAAGTATCGCTCTGCGATTTGAATATGGAAAAGGTGTGGTGGGAATCGTAGCGGTGGAGAGATTTTGATTACTGCTATACATGACGTCACACTCACATCATCAGCCTATTTCACTGCTCGACATAGGCCTCTCCTACACGTGTGCGTATGGACACATTAGGAGGTAAATACCTAAAATACCCATAATCGCCTCGCTGAGCATGCGGGTTGGCGATCGCAGTAGCGTGTTACGCAATTATGATGACGGTCATCCATCCATGCCCGTCATCAATCCTCGACAATGGTCGCAACAAATATCTGGTATATATAAATAATAACATAATCAGTATGACAACATGAAATAATAAGCTGGAGTTCCCGGATTGGAGCGCTTGTAAGGGTAATTATTTTTTAAGGACAGATAATTTGGAGTCCGCTGGATGGGGGTGGCGCAGGACCGGTCATTGTGGCAACCTTTGGGGGAGGCCTATGTTCAGCAGTGGACGTCTTTCGGCTGATATGATGATGATGATGATAATTTCTAATAAAATGCTAAAACTTAGTCCCGTGTAATAAAGACCGCATTCGTTTTCTCTTTTCAACTTTATTCTAATAATCAGACATAGAAGTCACGGTGGCACTAACACAATTTTGCTAGGGACTTCCAATAGATATTATTTTATCGATAAGTTATTATTTCTTATGACAATATGTACATTGTACGCACATGTACATTTTACGAACGGACCTACTGATTGTTTATAATGTTTTTTTGACTTGGAAAGGTTATCATTTCGACGAAAAATAGGTACATAACAAAATCCCAAAAATACAACTTAAACATAGTAAAATAAAATAAAACTAAAAAAATAAATTAAATCTAGGCATGTCAATTTATAAATCTAAATACAAAACCTTACCTAATCAAATAAACCACCCCGCATCACTCCCGGCGCAAAAGTACCCAACACGCTCGCTGCGTTTCCGCGTTGAACTGCGATGGACAGCCTTTGCACAAGGAATGATCCGGAGCGGGGATCATGCCCTTTCTCCCGCAAACGACCTCCGAGCTCCTTAAAGAACATCCCTGCCTCCCTGCACCAGCACCCAGTCGTCTCCACCGCCAGGGGAACAAAAGAGTACCCCACCAAACACGCATATTTATCGCGTTTCTTCAGAGCAGCCAACTCCGCCGCAGCCCCGGCCGATACTACGGTACGACTCAAGTGCGATGCAGCGAAAGTGCTGACGCATGAAACCCAACTGCGATGGACGGAGGTATGAGGCCATCTCCTCCCTTACTGCTTGGCACCCCAGTTTGGCCACCAAACGCCTAAACGTGCTGCCAATTGCAATTGGCCGAATACCCCCATCTTTTTTCGCCAGGGCACATAAAGAAGCCCCATAAACATAAGGGCAAACCTCCCGATTCAGCTGACCACTTAACAGAAAGTTACACAAATTTGTAAGACTCTCCAGTAGCCGCAGACCATTATCCCCTGCAGCACCTGACGTTAGCTCCTTTAAATGAGCAGGCCGGATACCGTCCAAGCCTGCTGCCGAACTACTGCTGAAGGAGCCAAGCGCTTGCGCCACATCCTCAAGCCTTACGGATAGTGTAGGAATGGAGTTGTCAGGCTCCTGAGGGTATACCAGAGGTCGAGAGGGGGCCGGGTGCTTGGTCTGCAAAGCTGCGAGTGTCTCCGGGCCTGAAGGCGCTAGGCCGTCGTCCGACATCAGCACACGCACTGCCCCTCTAAGGTCTCCCTCAAAAACCTTGCACTCAACGGCCTTCTTGAGTGAAAATCGTCCCACAACCCCAGTACCTACTCGTACCTCACAATCATCCACAGAAGTGAAGGTGCAAGCTGAGTCAATATTCTGTTTGACTTTAGTTGTCAGATTGCCCGGGCCCGTAGCATCTGGCGTCTTAAATGCAGAATAGGCAAAAGACAACAAAGCAAACCACTCAGCTGCACCATTCGTGTCAAGACACCTGTTTATGATATTGGCCATTCTACCCGCAGCAAGATTTCTTGCCCCTTTGGGTATGTGGCGCAGTACCCGCACAGACTGCTTGAGAGAGGCCAGGTCACCCAAACCCAGAACCGGGCCGGCTGTTAGTGCTGTAGGCTGTGACACGGACTGAGTGTTGCGCGGTGAAACCGCGGGAGGCCGGGGTGTAACCGGACGGGGTGAAACCGGACGCGGACAAACCGGACGGGGCGAAGCCGCACGGGGCACATCCTTGTGCATGCGTCCTATGTGAACACTGAGGCCGTGAGCGGTAAATTGTTTAGATGAGTCAGGACAATGGGGGCATATACACAGTAAATTCAAATCAGACATACTTAGTCAGCCTCACAAATAACTTGACAAGAAATAAAATAAAATAAAATCAATTAACACAATTAGTTAAATTACACATACCATTACCAAATGAAATACAGAATTAAAATGTCAAACAATTAAAATAAATAAATTAACCAATTAGGTATTAAAAAAATTACCTATCCTCACACAAACAAAAAATTACAAATTCAAAATATTTAGGCGGTAATCAATTTTAAGCCATGTGTTCTCAAACAAATATTCGTCTACACTAAATTAAGAAAAAAAATAAAATTGTACATGTAAAGGCTACATAAAAATTACAATAATATGTCAAAAAAAAAAAACATTTAGCACATTAACAAAATGTCAAAATAAAATAAATTAAAAAAAATACTAAATTGCCTAAAACTACAATAATAAAAAAATACATTTGTCTCATTTTGGTACCATGTTAAAATTATACATTCAAAATTATATTAAATCTTTATAAAACAAAATAATAAAATTCCATTAGGTACATCAAAAAAAAAAGAAATAATAGAATTAATTACAAACAACACTAAAATAAATTAAAATTTATCCGCACAAAATAAAAAGACATTACTAAAAAAAAAGAAAAACAAAATACAAAAAGTTCATTGCTCTGCGGGGGGAACACTGGGACGCCTCTAAGACAAAAAGTATCTACCACAGCCACTAGTCCAAATGGCTCATGCCGAAGTAGACGAAATTTAGGTCCATACTCGAAGAAAATCGTTTGCCGCTTTTTCAAACACACCCTCCAGTGAAAAAAGTAAATCGTGCGAACAAACACTGCACTCCACAACAATTAGGAAATAATTATTTCCCTGCTCACGACACTGTACTTCGGATCACACAAGTTTTACACTTCCTTGAGGAAACGCGCTTGATTTGCACTCAGAACTTGTTTAATGTATACATTGTTTACATTGCACTGCTTCAACCACCAAAATATTGATAACTTTTTTTTCACTTCTCCGCATCTCGTCCGCCGAGATAACGATAACGCCTCATTTTTGCAGGCTGATCTTTATGCTGAGATAGGTTTTAGCTACGCAACTGTAGTTTATTAATTTTATTGACAAAATTTCTAAGAGCCGTAAGTGTTCGTGGCGACGGTAGCGCCATCTCTCTCATAACAAAATAAGTAATATCCGCTGAAAGTAGAACCACGCAAAGATAAAAGAATTTGAGTGTAATGAATACAACCGAGATGTATGTATAATCCGGGGCTCCGGGAGTAAACCCACGAATTAATGTACCATTTAGGTCCTACAGGATAATTATTATAATACACTGTTAACAGACAATAGTTATTTATTACAGAATCGTAGTAACATGCTTAGATTTAATGGTACTATAACTATCAAATCGTCGGTTGACAAGCAAAACTCACCAAGTAACAAATACCTACTTGAAATATAGCTCCTATCTCAGTTCTGATTTAATACTGACATAAGAGGTTGCTAAGAATAGTGACAGTTTTTATAGTGAGTTTTGCTTGTCAACCGACGAAATTACACATACCACTGACATACCAATTTTATTAATAAGGGTTCTCGCTGTTACAAAACAAGACATAAGTCCAGTAGAGAGAATTTAAAGAACCGATTTTAAACTGTGTTTTGTTAGTATTTCACAATAAATTTACAATAATAAAGGAAATAACCGGTCGGCAGCACGACAACACATTGCTTCCGTTTAGTATAGCCTTTTTATGGAAGGACGATCCATACTGTAAACAAAGTAACTAACAATTATGTAAATGCTGTCTTGTCCTCGAGTTTTACGACATTATACATATAGGTCAAGGCATGACAATCCCGGAAAAGTAACTCCGAATTGGCATCCGAAAATGATATGAGACACATTTTGAATTACACAATCATGAGGAGACTACTATGATGGATGAAGTCCAATACCTTGTACAACATAATTAAACCTAAATCTACTAATAATTTTAAACGACACTTATTACGGGACCACCAATGAAAACGCAAAAAATATATGTTTACGAAATTAAATTTACTATTTAAGTAGTTCCGCGTGTGTCCTAAGTCGATACTACAATCACAGTTACCCTGGCATTTTCTCATACAAACATGGCCATCGTGTACCTACACGAGCTTAAGACTGCTCGCATAGTCTACCCGAACTAAGGCGTTTGTTTCATAAATTTTATCGCCACTGTCCAAGATACGACATTTTTTTTTCTCTCTAGCTTTACTCCTTGCAAGAACGAACCAGGCAGCAATTTCTGCTGTCGTGTGCAGCAGTCTTACAAGGTTTAGAAGAATTGTTCTATATTTTCTTTATAACTTCGGAACAACTATAGGTCATCAGACATGTCAACGGTTGCGGATGGACGCGTAGGTAGGGTGTCGGAAATTGGTTATCTTATCATTATCACCGTTATCGGTTGCCACTGTAATTACGAAGTCAAAAACACTCCATGCTCTCATTCCATCAATTTCAATGTTTTTATTGAACTATGCCTCATATAATTCGGTAGGATAACTCATAAACATTTCCTAATTGAGCAAACCGATAAATATCGTTTGTTCCTTTGGTCTTATAAGCATATTGATAAACCAATGCTTGCCACAATGACCGATTCTGTGCCATTAGCATACAGCGGAGACAGCGGAGTCCTGCAACCTTCACCGGGTCATCTGTCCACCTTGCGGAGGACCTATCCATAGGCGCCTTCCGGTACCCCCGAGAACCTTTCCGCCTCAAGAGCAATCTGTCAAAATCGGTCGATGTTTAATCGGTCCTATATTGTGATTGGTGGATATAATTTGAGCATTGCAACGAAAGAAAAGTACGCTAAACATCTGAAAATATGTAGTGTATGGCAGTATTACTATGTAGTCTGTCTCAAGCGCATACGTCTCACGAGGAGTAGAAGGGTGACACACATCACTTCACATCATCAGCCTATGATAGTCCACTGCTGGACGTAGGCCTCTCCTATTAACTATGCGTATAGACGCATTAGGAGGTAAACGCCCATAATCGCCACGCTGGGCAAGCGGATTGGCGATCGCAGTAATGTGTCCACTATGATGATGCTGCTGCCCATCATCAATCTTTTATCAAATAATGGTCAGTGACACTTCAATCCCTTAGTCGACTCTAACGACACCCGCAGGAGGAGTTGGGGTAGTGACAAATGTATTCTTACTGCCGTCACCACACGGCATAAGGGAACGGAAGGGTGACAGCAGTCACTAGATTACGTACGGAGTACATGGTTGGATGATGTGTTAGTTAACCAGTAACGTCATTTTAAGTGAAAACACGAAGATATTAGTCTAAATGGCCTAATTTCTAACAACATGCAATCATTCACTAAGTACTTATGATAAATAAGGTTAGTCCTCGACGACTGAATAATGTCTTCGCTAATAACTTCGCGCGGGCCATTTTTCCTCATTGCGAACGTAACAAACTGGCGGTCTGATGCAAAAGAAAGCCATTCTAGTTTTATAATGAAGCAATATTGTACGTGGTTTGGATTCTATTAGTCGTTAAATATTTATGTTTTTTGCTCCAATCAGTTTTTCTTAATATAAACAGTAAAGGAACTGTTAAATAGCGTTTCTGGATTTAAAATCGTCCATAGCCTGAGGTAATTCCTTGATATTAGGTGACATTATACGTCTTTTTGTGTCATCTAGTCAATCAAATGTAGATTGTACAATAGCATTAGTATGTAGACATATGTAGGTACTTATTGAAAAAAACTAAATTAAATATCAATTTCTAAGTATTAGGAATAATTAGAAAACAATACCCAATGTAAATGCATATTTGCATCACCACTATTTATTTACCACACCGTATTGAGTTTATAATTACATTTTGCCGGGAATCATTAATTCCTAATCTCCAGATATTACAATGTACAGATTAATTATGTAATTCGAATTGTATTTATTCAGTGTTATTCATAAATTGAATATTAACACAAACATTTTGAATCGGGTAAACTGTTAATCCCAAACGCTAACATAAATAATCTGGTTTCATTGTATACGGCTAAACGACAGAACATACTGGTATGAAACAAAGGAAATCTAAATGCAACGAAATAAACTCAACAGTATATATAATACAGGCTGTTACAAAATTAGCGGTGATACGTTTAAGAACCGATTCAGTATCTATCGTATTCTGACTAGGAGATCACTTAGTCGGCTGAATCAGCCGTCAGCCTCCGTAGCCTAGCTGGTAGTGACCTTGCCTACGAAGCTGGAGGTTCCGGGTTCGAATCCCAGCGAGGCCATTACTTTGTGTATTGATTTCTCACAAATATTTGTTCCTTGGTCATGGCTGTCTACGTATTTAAGTATCTATAATGTATATATTATGTATGTATGTATCTATCTAATCGTCGCTTGGTACCCACATCATAAGCCTTAAATTGAGCTTACCGTGGGACTGTGTCGATTTGTGTAAGATGTCTCAAGATATTTATTTTATTTTATTGTCGATTTTTTTTTCCATGGAGGACCGACTCGATCGACCAGCCCCATAAAAATAGTTATTCGCGATTTCTGCGTTGGTCCCAGACTAAAAGTTGTTCAGTATGACTTAACCTTCCGTATGCTTAGTAGCAGATCTGATCCATTACAATTTGACTAGATATGAAATAGCTCCTATAGTCAAATTTTGATTGAACTGCTTGACACTGGCGCATACTAAAGGTTAACCCCTCGTAAGCTTAGATACGGATCCGTGCGTGGGAATTTCAATCTATTGTTTTCATTGTCAAGGTAACTTTTTCAGTAACGTAATTTGACAGGAAGCATACGAGGGGTTAAGCGCACAATTGTTTTGTGCGTTCTCGCAGCGCTAGCCGCATGAGTATGATATTTTACGGAATGTTCAAGCTTAGGGCCAGAGCAAACCCATTGCGTTGATCGCATGCGTCTACGCGCCGTAACGCGTTGATTAACGCATAAAACAACCGTGCGCTTTATATACGTACGCTTTGTATACAGTGTTATTTATTACTTAGTGAGTTAGGAAACAGCATGTACAACAGTATACATATGTATACTGTTCACAAACTTGAATAATGTACGAGTTCGAAAGCAATCGAAATACACCATTAGCTACAGCTTTCAGAATTTGAAGCATTGTCGAAATAATACGCACCTGCTTCCTTGGATTTCTTAACGGTTTCCTTGACATATATCCATTTGACAAGGCAAATGATGGAATTATGATTGAAGAGTTATACTAACACACAAAAATGTTTATACAGAGATTGGAAGAAACTTGGGTGTTCCGTTGTACGTATAAAATTAGGATTGATCGGAATGGTGTTATGCCAGTTTGTTAAATGATTAACGACGGTTTTTTTATAACACTGGGTAGGTTTGGGAGTCGTAATACAAAATGTCCACATTGGAGTGTCGCAAATGTGGACGCATGTGCCTTTCCCGGATTGGCTTATTTAGCCACGAAAAATGTTGTTTTTTGCAAACAGACGCTGTTTAAATCATCTGCAAAGATGTACAAGGCCTGTAGTAATACAAAATGACAAAAAGTGATATAATAAGATTATGGTCATAATGAATCACTTTTCAATGGAACCAAGCACTAAATCTACCAGAATTTGATAAATAGGTATACTATATTTTTTCCTCACTTTCCCTGTAAGTACTATATTTGGGTGGTGGGAACTGTGACCCCCACAAAATACAGTGGATCAAGGAATCGTTACGTTACAGATCTTACTTTGGTCTATTTCTTGCCAATGAGACTTAGACTTAGGTGCGAAGAGTTTTCGATGGCGGACGTGCTCTGACTTCGGGCATTATCCTAAAGGAGAAACGGAAGTAAGGAATGCACGTCGTAAAAAGTTACGGCCTTCTTCCATCACGCCATTTCAGGGGTCAAACTACGTTAACTTGAACGTTACAAGTTAGGCTTTAATGCTCTAGCTTACCATGAGTTGTCAAGTATCGGTTACGTAAGGTTTTACTCGATACGTAAAGCTATTGCACTTGCACTTGTTCATTAGGTTGGGCCGAATTTGAACATTTTTGGATATCATAAACGGAATAGGGCTCCAAAGTTGCGTATTTTTTTTTTGGAAATTATAGGAAACATACTATAAAAAATAATGCAATATACTTTTAAATTAAGCTAATTTTAACCATTTATTACGCTAGATATTATTTAACCGTGATAAAATAATTACCATATTAATATCAATTTCTAGAAAGCGCCTTATGGCATTAATAAAATTAATTAATAAAAATATTAAAAATTAACAAAAATATAGAAATAAAATTTACTTCAACGACCGGTAGAGGACTAAAAGTATATTGCAATATTATCTTACCTAGAATCTACAAAAAAATGCGTAACTTTTGAGCCCTATTGCGTTTATGATATGCAAAAATGTTTAAATTCACGCCATCCTATTTATTGTTCATTGGAGTAAACGCGACGGCCCGCTTTACGTATCGAGTAACACTAACGTAAGCGAAACTTGCCAACTCATCGTACGGGCCCTACCGTACGGCTAGTGTGTCTGGGTGAGTAATTACGTTAGGAAGTGTGTGTTTTGACACAAACTTGACTAACCTGTCATGCGCATTAAGTCCGCTAAAACATGTTTGATCAAACTTTGCAAACTAGATTATTAAAGTAAACTGTTTTGATTTCAATAGGTAAGATGTATTAACTAAATAGGTAGGATGTGTGGAAATATTTATTTATGTAATAAAAATACATGATTCATGAAATATGTATCTTATAATAGATATAATTGTGACAATAATATAAACAATAAGATTGTTTGCAGAATTTGTATTCATTTTGTAATGTGATTATAATATAAGAAAGTTCAAAAGGCAACAAAATCAATTTCCTGGTTTACAGTCCAATGACCATTACAATAAACAGTGACATTAAGTTTTTTTTTTCTTAGTGATTATTTAATGCTATAACGGTACAAGACTACTGAAGTTGGCGGCTACCTTTTTGCTTAGGGCGATTTTTTCCGTAGATATGGATTATCCCTTATTTTATAGTACATTGTGCATCTAGGGAGGTAAGTATGGTGTTACTAACAATAGTTTGTCAGAAGCCCGAAGCCGTAGGCTTTTAATGACTCAAGTTTGTAATCTGCTTACCGACAGTGATGCATACAATGTTTTTTAAACAACTGCGAGTAAAATTTAAGTCAAAGTTTTTAATTTTATGATAAAAAACAATAATGAACACCCAAGATAGAGCCCAACTATACATATAATGAAAGAATAACGAAACATTTTTAATCCAACCTTTCAGTTCGTGCATTACATAATTTAGAATTCCCCCTGTAAATACTTGCATTGAAAGCAAAATGTTACTTCTACGGAATGCAACGAGGTGAAATCATTTGGGAGCCATAGCATTCAGGTTACCTAGGATCTGAATATAAGATCTGAAACTCACTGCGAACCTAAATGGACCACCGACGAGGTTGGAATAAACCTGCGGATTTTATTTAGTTTAACTGAATAAAACAGTTTATAGACAACGATGCAAACAAAATGCTATGTGTATTGGAAATGGGAATAAATTGACGCTTTTCAAGTGAAAATAATAGTTCAACAGAGTGGAACAATAACTATAAATGGATGTCGAGGCGTTTAGACCGAAATTCTTAGTCAAAATTAAATTTGTGGTTTTTATTATATCAAAGTTTATTCGACGAAGAAGTGTACCCGCAGGCAGACTCTTTTTGTATATCTCAAAGCAAAGACGAATTTAACTACTGTTGGTATTTCTAGTGTATTTGTTCTGGGTTTTGAAAATCAAGTGTTATTTACGTTAGTTTGTGCTTAAATATAATTAGTGAAAATTAATTAAGTCTGGAAAATTGGGTTTTTGTTAGTTTTCTGGGAATTTCGGTTCCTTGAGGATATATTTCCCAGTAGGTATTCTTGTGAATTTAATTAGCAAAGTAAAGTTGAAAATACATTTTTTAAATCATTATTATATTCACTTTAATATTAGAAATACATCAAGTACAGCTGCGTCGCGTTTAATAAAGTTACAATTTACAATTTTGCTGTTTGCCTCTCTTTCTAGCCAATATGTGCGTGCGTTAGAGAGGCAAGCAGCGAAATTGTAAAATGTAACTTTTTCTACTCTTTTATTTGTCATTTGTAAACAGGGTCGTGAACACACCTTTAAACCCCTACCTTAAAGATGTCAAGGTAAGTCTATATTGTCTATTCCTTATAAACGCATCCGGGCATACACGCAGTGCGTTTTTGGGATTTTAAGACACCTCGTGTATACAAGCCGTAATGAAAAACATGGCTGCCAACCTAATTTTAAAAGTCATTTCTGATGAATAGTAAACCATAGAGCAGCTTTCTTTTTTAATTTTGACGTCTCCCGCCCGACCTTGATTATTAATAAAATTGTGTTTGACTAAGGGCTTTTTTTTTTCATTTTTCGGATTTTTCAATCTCCAGTTGGCCGTATCTGTCAGATAAATGTTAGCTCTGTCATTTTTTGTCTGATATCCTGAGAAAAGGACAGCGATCATTTTAACAGAAGGATATCTTTATCTAGGGTTTTAAAAATCAGCGCTAAGAGTATTTCTCAAAATTTCCTTTACAATTTTATTTGAAAATAAGTGTGTGGTCGTAGAAAAAGTATTGTATGCAACATGGTTTAACTGAGTCAAAAAATACTCGTGGCGTCTTTAATAACAATTTTCGGCTTCGTCTCAAATTGTTACCCACGCCACTCACCTTTTTTAAACTCTCTTAAACAAGGGTTGCATAAAATACTATTATAAAACGCGACCCTGGTGGTATAATCATGTTGAATGGTGTATGCCTGTATGGAAATGGATATACACCTATTTCATATTGTATGAAGTTGAAAGCTGTCATCTACACTTAATTAGAGTATGGCCCTTAGCGAGTTGATGGCATACAAACAAATCTGAAATGAGAACAGATTGTTGGCTTTGAATTCTGATCATGGACTATAATGTCATCTGGAGACTATTGGTAGATTTTTAATCAAGAATCGTTGAACCCCAATGTGTTTCAGAAAATGTGTGTATGTAAGTTTGGAGCTGAACAAACTTTGAAGTATGTGCTAATTGAGTCACACACCTAGTTTCACCTACTTTACCATGTTGTAACGATGGGACGAAGGATTGAATATATCTTGAAAAAGGAGATAGAACGGAACTGCTGTCCGCAGCACAACTCAGTGGCCATTAGTATGCGTTAGTAGCGCCCACGATATGGATATCAAATGAAAGAGAGATGAGAATGTCAAGAATACGAAAAAAGCGAGATTTTTAGTTTTTTAAATATATTTAATGACATGGCCATTAGAAAAAGCGACACAAATTAAGGCGAAATCGAAGTGACACAGACATACTCCTACCGCCTGGAGCCTACTGCGGGATTGAAGGTCACTTTTTTAGGGTTCCGTACTCAAAGGGCAAAACGAGACTCTACTACTACGACTTCGCTGTCTGTCCGTCTGTCACCAGACTGTATCTTGTGAACCGTGGTAGTTAGATAATTGTAATTTCCAGAGATGCTGTATTTCTGTTGTCGCCATAACAACACATAACTGGGCATTTTCACTTCTAGGGACACCGAATTAGCTTAACACGGCGCAAAAAAGTTAACTTCGATGTCAGTTTTGTAACGAAAATTAGGCATTAAACATGAACAAAGTGGAATTACGTAAATATTTCATGCTTAATTGTCGTTACAAAACTGACATCGAAGTTAACTTTTCTGTGAGAGTTAAGCTAATTAGTTTGTGTCCCTAGAAGTGAAAATGCCCACCTACTAAAAAGTAGAATAAAATAGATATTTAAGGGGGCTCCCATACAGCAAACGTGATTTTTATAAATTGATAATGGTATATAACTCTTTGCGTGGACGATTTTTTATTTTCCATTCCAAACTTTGTCGTAAGACAATATTTCTTGGCCACAGGGAAAGCCGCAGGGCCAACTAGTTAACAAAACGATTCAACGCCAATAGGGGGTGAAATTAGGTAGTTGTTACGTAATCAGAGGGCGTCGAGTTAATTCTGAGACTCCATTAAAGGCTTCCAAACTCGCTTTTATTGCCGCTTATGTAAGTTTGGCGAAATCATGAACCCCGTGTTCGTTCTTACATGTGTCGCTTATGTAATACTAGCGACCCGCCCCGGCTTCGCACGGGTACTATACCTACATAAAAACCTTCCTCTTGAATTACTCTACCTCTTTCATTTTCATTTTCATTTTCACCTATTAAAAATAATCTCATCAAAATCCGTTGCGTAGTTTTAAAGATTTAAGCGTACAAAGAAAAAGTGACTTTATTTTATACTATGTAGTGATTTATATATAATTCATATTTTATAAATATTTTGGGACAACTTACACAAATCGACCTAGTTCCACGGTATGCTCAAATAAGGCTTGTGATGTGGGTGCCAGCTGAGGACTTATGCAGAGTGACCAATCCAAACGGGTCAGTATGGAGGTTTGGAAACCAAAACAGATATCGAAATCTTGTCTTAAGAACCATGACGTGGATTTTAGTAAAAAGAAAAACTGCTTCATCCATACACTTACGAAAATACCTATACTCGGCCCAGGAATCGCACCTGGGATTTTTACGTAAGATCACTTTATTTTTACTAAAACCGACATGGTTCCTAAGACAAGATTTCGCTATCTGTTATGGTTTCTAAAAATTCCATACTGACCCATTTAGACTGATCATCCTGTATAATAGAAAGATACATATAGATACTTAAATACATAGACAGCCACGACTAAGGAACAAATATTTGTAATAAATAAATACACAGTTTTTGAATTTTGGCCTGTAAATGTTATGAAGACCGTCGGGAGACGCTGGACGCAGGTCGCTTACAAGTCTTACAAACCGGTGTATGTGAAGGTCCAAAGGGGAGGCCTATGTTCAGCAGCAGTGATAGCTAATGATGTAGACTTTTTTGCAGAAACGATTTTGCACTATCCCCGACGATATGTATATTTGAAATAGTGCAAATAAATAGGCATAGAAATTATAAGCAAAGACTCATCAAGAAATTTAAATGACTATGTCAAATAAGAAAATAATTCAAAATAGTGTCACTAAGAATATAGTTACAAAAAGGTCACGACCCAGCCAATCGGAATAGGCAATCTAATGGCTAAAATTATGACGATGACAAAGATACATGTAGTTAAAATTACGAGTATGTGAGTTCCTCGCAAGCGCCGTATATTTCCTAGGACACGAGTAAAACATAATCTCATCCAAGAAGATTTCCACAGCGATACATTGCGAATTTTTGCAATTCCCACACAGCGCTGCATCTAAGTGCAGGGAATTTCAATTTAGTTCGCTACTCGGAAATAAAACACGAGGAATCTAAATCAACCCGCATATGAGGGCGACGGATACATGAGATTACCAGTCTCCGTACAACATTATATCAAAGCGAGATACTAATCCGTAGTGTTTGTATTTTCACATATTTTAGATTAATTTTTCGATTTTGATCATGAGATTTTTAAATTTTTATGTGAAAAATTTAAGTGTTAACCCGTTTACCATTTTATAAACTATATATTTATATGGAGGTATCAAAGTGGATGACATGAAAAAACTCGAAACACGAAAAAAAATTGAGATATTGTCTTCAGTCTATAATTTAATTATGGGCAAAAATAAAAAATATATCCAACTAAAACATGAGCCTAATATAATAAACATTGTTCTAATAATAATAGGTGTCTAATAATGACTGGCCGGTCATATAGATAAATATAATTTAATGGCATATTTTAAGTATAAAGCGAAGTATCCTTTAGCTGATTATTGATACAAGACGGAGAGTACGGGAGCGCGCGTTCAAGTGTAGTGTACCTGGTTCGAACCTCGTCATGGACAAACAGTGACATTAAATTTGTTTTTTTGTTTTTTTTATTAATTTAAAACTGATAGTTATTTTTTTATTTTTTTTTACTACGCACAGGATAAATAAATAGAAGGCTGCAAAATGGGCTCAAAGAGTGAAAGGCGTAAAATAAACTGTGCTAAATGCGACGTAGAAATACTAACTCGAGACTATCTTAAGTGTGCTCTTTGCCTGTTTAACTTTGACTTGGATTGTGCAAAAGTATCCGAAAAATTGTTTCGAATTATGACCAGGAAACATCTATGGACTTGCCCAACCTGTCTACAAAAAGTAAGAAATAATTCCGGGGAGGAGAATGTCACTCATAGGAAAAAGGGAACATTCAATTCAATTTCTTCCTCTAAGACTCCTGAAATTTCAAAAAAAAATACTGAATTAAAGGAACAATTTTCAAGTCAAGATTGCCAAGCCCCAATGTCTAAATCGAGATCGACTGAGTCATTACTCATAAATGAGAACGACACATTATGCGAAAGCCAAATTATAGATACATGTAGAAGCACAGAAAGCTTAAACGACACCAACACGCAACTAGAGATAGTTCAGAGATTAACATTAAAAAATAATGAGCTTGCCACTAACTTACTATCGACTCAAACAGAACTGGATGCCCAAATTTTGGAAAATATTGAATTAAAAAGAACCATCGATAAATTACAACATGAAATTGTCATTTTAAAAAATATATGTTCCACACCGACTCCGCCGACTACGAAAGTACTTTCTAGTAGAAAACGACTGCGCGGTATTACACTCAAGGAATTAAGTAGCCCGTCACAATCACCTTTTGGTGAGCAATACAGCCCGTGTTCCAGATCCCCAGGAAAGGAAATAAATCAGTCACCACTTCGAGTTCAGGATTTGCAAATTTCTTTGGACAATCTGCAAGCCGAGCTTAATCAAGCACTGGAAGAAATTGTAAGACTGAACGAATACATAATTGACCTCGAAAAACAAATTAATAAAAAACCAACAACTATCGCAGTGGAACGGCAAGTACAAAAATCTGATATAACCAAAATCCCGATAAAAACGGTAACAAAATGTAGCCAAGTAAATTCGACGACTACAAAAAATAAAGTAGCAATACTGAGCTGCAATAAGATAAATAAAATCTCTAAAATTGTAGGACAAGACACCACATTCTCCAGCTTTGATTGGTGTCATTTTGTAACACCTTGGGGAGGAATAAGAAATAGCCTTTATGGACTAAAAAATAAATTGGCAACGTTTACACCTAGAGACCACTGCATAGTTTTAATTGGTGAGGATGACTTTCAACAGAGCGCAGATTGCATTGAATTAGTTGATTATATTACCACGATTGTTAGTTCCATTACCCATACTAACATTATCGTAGTGTGCCCTACCTATATTTGTGGCAGACCTCTATACAACTACAGAATCGAAAACTTTAATAATTATGTGATATATGATGATAGAATGTGGGTAGCACAGCTAAACATTATGTAGGTAGTTTTGTATTTGATTCCTTAGTCTTTGATTAAACCTCTAATTAACCGCATCGGTGTTGACTTATTATTGAACTGTCCACCCAGTATCCTGAATTTTACAGTGGCGACGAGACGATTTGGATCCATATACGTGCTTTGTTTGTTATTAGTGACCTACGCAAATCGTGTATTAGTTTTTGTTGGACTGTGGTGAGATTGTGCCGAGTACGGAACAATGGCGGTCGGTAAAATACCGGAATTTAAAATGGGAATCGACAACTGGCGGCTGTACGTGGATCGCTTAGAGCAATATTTTTTAGTTAACGCGATTGACGCGGCAATGCATGTACCGACGTTAATCACAGTGATGGGAGCCGAGTGTTACGAATTACTAGTCAATTTGTGCACACCCGATAAACCGTCTATGAAAACGTTTGAGCAACTAACGTCAATACTCGAGAAGCATTTACAGCCAAAACCTAGCATTTTAGCCGAACGTTTTAAATTCAGACACAGGAAGCAGAGTGACAAAGAATCAATTTCGGAATATATGGCACAGTTAAAGCGAATGTCTAAAACCTGTGAATTTGGCAGTTGGCTAGAAGAGAGTTTACGGGACCAGCTGGTTTGTGGTATACAGAGTGAGACTATACGCCAGCGATTATTTACCGAGGAAGTGTTGGATCTGGCAAAAGCTTATAAATTGGCGGTTAGTATGGAGGCGGCGGAAAAAGACTCGGCCCTCGTGGAGGGTAAGCCGGGACCGTCTAGTGATGCGGGCACAGTGGAATGTCAAGCTATGACGTCACGCTGGACGGGTGGTTCTAGAGGTCCACGTGAGTCCGGCGGCACTAGAGCTGGCCGCGGAGGGCGCGGCGGCGGCGGCGGCGGCGGCGGTCGGGGCAGGGGCCCGGCGCGCGGCGCCCAGCACTGCAGCGCGTGCGGCGGCGCACACGATAAGTCAGGATGCCAGTTTGCGCGTTATGTATGTCGAGTGTGCAATCGCCAGGGACACTTGAAGCGGATGTGTCCGAATATGACACAGCAGCACAATGTAGAAGTGGTGCCGGACACGCACAACCGAAACGTCGTCGGCGCGAGAGAGGAAAGTGCAAATAGTGAAGACAGTGACGAGGTATTTATTATGGCTATTAATAGTTTAAATGACTTATCAGCCGTGTGGTTAAAGCCTATGATGATGACGGTTAATGTACAGGGGATCGATTTGGAAATGGAGTGTGATACGGGTACCGCTTTTTCATGCATAAGTGAAGAGCGGTATAACAGATTGTTTAGCGGGTTAAAGTTAACGGAATGTAAATGGACCTTGCGTTATTACACGGGCGAGTTACTGACACCGGTAGGCATAATAAACCCATTAGTAACCTACAAGGGTAGACAGAAATATCTGGATTTAATTGTAGTTCGAAACGGAAAAACTAATTTGCTCGGTCGACAATGGTTGATCGAGTTAGGTATTTACATTCCTGTGACGGAAGGCTGTGATGTAAATCATGTAAACAGTACTGAATTTAATTATAATAAATTTAGTTCCAGATTCTGTGATGTGTTTGCGGACGGCCTGGGGCGTTTTAACGGCGGTCGGGTCAGCATCCACCTGCGTGCGGATGCGCGGCCCGTGTTCCTGCGCGCGCGGCCGCTGGCGTACGCGCTGCGCGAGCCGGTGGAGCGCGCGCTGGACCAGCTGGTGCGCGACGGCGTGCTCACCCCCGTCGACCGCTCTGACTGGGCCACGCCGATCGTCCCGGTCGTTAAAAAGGACGGTAACATACGTATCTGCGCTGATTTTAAATTAACTTTAAACCGTGTTTTGGAGGTCGACCGTTACCCGCTACCCAAGGTGGAGGACCTATTGGCACGGCTGCATGGAGGCGATCGTTTCAGTAAAATTGATCTTTCGCAAGCTTACGCGCAATTTGAGCTGGACGAGTCAAAAAAATTTACCGTAATAAACACGCACAAGGGTTTATTTATGTACAACCGGTTAGTTTATGGGCTGTCATCGAGTCCTGGAATTTTTCAAAGGCATTTGGAACAGTTATTTGCGGACCTTCCACATGTGGGTGTATTTTTAGATGATGTTATAATAACAGGTAGCGACACAAAAGCCCACGTGGACAATTTGTATAAAGTATTCGAACGATTACAGAAGTTCGGGTTGCGGGTTAGAAAAGATAAGTGCGCATTCTTTAAAGAATCGATTAATTATTTAGGGCACGTCATTAGCAAAGCGGGAGTACATACGTGTCCGGATAAGGTCAAGGCCATCGTAAATACCCCGGCACCTACCAACGTATCGGAGGTTCGAGCTTTCGTTGGAATGATTATGTACTACGCGAAGTTTATCAAAAATGTTAGTTCGTTACTTAAGCCGTTATACAATTTGTTAAAGGCCGGTGTACAATTTCTGTGGAGTACAGACTGTCAGGCGGCTTTTGTCAAGGTCAAGCATGTGCTAAGTTCGAGCGAGGTGTTAGTACACTACTCAGGCACCCTGCCCCTCGTGCTCACGGCGGACGCGTCGGGCGTCGGGGTGGGCTGCGTCATCTCGCACCTCACGCCGGAGGGCGAGCGGCCGGTAGCCTACGCGTCGCGCACATTGACCGCGGCCGAGCGCGGATATGCGCAGATTGATAGGGAAGCGCTGGCGATTGTGTATGGAATCCGAAAATTCCATCAGTACTTATATGGTCGTAAGTTTATATTGAGAACAGATCACAAACCACTAACTTATATTTTCGGAGATAAAGTGGGCGTTCCGGTCATGGCGGCTTCGAGATTGCAGCGTTGGGCTATTTTGTTATCGGGATACGATTATCAAATTGAATATGTACCGTCAAGTAAAAATTGCGCGGACGCGTTATCGAGATTGCCCCAGGTTGACCAAGGGTCGAACCGAAATAATGAGGTGACTTACCTCAATTTTGTGGAAGATTTTTTACCGGTCACCAACGAACAGATTAGATCGGCTATTACCCGAGACGTTACATTAAGCAGAGTGTTAGCATATGTACAGTCGGGCTGGCCGATAGTGGAACAAAATGCAGCGGAACTGAAACCTTTCCTAGTAAGACGGCACGAGATGTATGTGGACCGCGGGTGCTTAATGTGGGGTTATCGGGTGGTAGTACCGACATCATTACGGAAAGCGATTCTCAAACAACTCCATGTAAGCCACATGGGCATAGTAAAAACCAAGGCTCTGGCACGGAGTTATGTGTGGTGGCCTAATATCGACGCGGATGTGGAAGCGCAGTGCCGGCAGTGCGAGACTTGCGCCGCG
The DNA here is from genome assembly GCA_025490895.1 of Thaumatotibia leucotreta. Taxonomy (NCBI): domain Eukaryota; kingdom Metazoa; phylum Arthropoda; class Insecta; order Lepidoptera; family Tortricidae; genus Thaumatotibia; species Thaumatotibia leucotreta. The sequence goes on along the minus strand of JALPQI010000838.1, from coordinate 4,741 downwards.
GAGGCGCCGGCACCGGCACAGGCGGCTCCGAGCCCGTGGCCTTACTTTACCCATGTATGGAGTAGGTTACATTTAGATTTTTTGGGACCGTTCAAGGGAAAAACGTTCTTAGTACTAATAGACTCGAGTTCAAAATGGCTTGAAATATTTGAGATGGCTAGGACAAACGCAGTGGCTGTTATTAAGGAGCTTAGGGCTACTTTTGCGCGATACGGGTTGCCGAGAGAATTAGTTTCAGACCAGGGTCCTCCTTTCACTAGTAAGGAGTTCAAACATTTCTTGGTCATCAATGGCATAAGGCAGTCGTTCTCGCCTACATACCATCCGGCATCGAACGGGGCCGCAGAAAATGCTGTAAAATTATGCAAACGTGCGATTAGTAAAGCATTTAGGGACCATATCGATGTCGACGCAGCGTTACAAACATATTTGATGGCATACAGGAACAGCATACATAGCACCACGGGTGAGAGTCCGGCAATGTTATTGCAGCGAAGGTCTTTACGGTCACGATTAGATTTGTTACGCAGCGAGAGTGCTCTAGAGCAGAGAGTCAGCACCGCGCAGCAGCGGCAGGTCGCAAACGCAAGCGGCGTCCGCCGTGTATTCCAGCCCGGGGATGCTGTTTGGGCTCGCAATTATACCGGAGACGATAAATGGGTCAAGGGTACCGTGCGGGGTACCGAAGGTTCCGTAAGATACACCTTGGATAGCGGCAACGGTAGATCCACTGTGAGACATGTTGACCAAATCAGACGCAGATCGAGGTTATCGACTGTACCTTGCCCGGAACAGCTCGGCGATACGAGCGAGCGGTCGTCGGAGGTGAAGGATGGGGTCGCGCACTCCAGCCGGCAGACGGAAGTGGACATGGAGCCTTTGCAAAGGGAGGATGTAGCTAACGAAGCGCATAATACGAGTAATGGCAGTGAGACCATAGCGGCTCCTGCCCCATCTCCACCTCCGTCTGCACCGCCACAGCGGCGGTCGCCTTTGAATCTCAGGCCTTTACCCAGTAGAATCCGTAGGCTAGAGATAGATTAATTATATATAGTTGTATTTATGTTGTGTAGCTTGGAAACAAATATTTGAGACAAGCGTAACCCAACATATTCATTCTAAATAATTTCTAACTTGGAAATATATAATTGATATTTAACTAGTTCAATGTAATTACTGACCATCTAGTTACTGACCTACGTTTGTCTCAAATATATATTAGCGATCCTAAATTGTTTCATTACTTATTAGTAGAATTAGAAGGGAGGTGTGATATATGATGATAGAATGTGGGTAGCACAGCTAAACATTATGTAGGTAGTTTTGTATTTGATTCCTTAGTCTTTGATTAAACCTCTAATTAACCGCATCGGTGTTGACTTATTATTGAACTGTCCACCCAGTATCCTGAATTTTACAAATTACTTATTTAGCAGCGAGACTCTTCACAAAAATCACTTTTCATTCGATTCAAATCTTGATTTATCGTTAGAGATGTTTTCTAGCAAGACAGGTCGATTGAATGACCGCGGGATGACCAATATTGTACATCATTTGGGACAATTTATTGCTGCTATAGGCAAGGCAGGACGGTCAGATCAAAAATCGCCTATAGACAGGCAGATGAGGCAGATACAAAGAAAAATATCAGATTACTTCTATAAGAAAATATCTAACAGCACTATGGCAGAAAATTCATCGCACGCGCAACCTACGCGGATTGATAAAGAGCCAGTTATTCGGAATAGTATCGAGCTCTCTGTTTCGTCGCCTGACCGACAAGATGAGGACTTTTTTCGTGAATAAAGGTTTTAGTGTATTGCATCAAAATATTGCAAGCTTCTTATATAAAAAAGATCATCTAGAATTATGTTTAGCTGAACTATGTGACTCGGGTATAAGCGTAGACGTAATCTGCCTGACCGAGACATTCACTAGATTAGGCGAGGAAAGAAATATCTTGTTGCGGCATTACGAACTAGCGTCACACTTCTCTAGAAAAACTAAAAGGGGAGGCTCTTGTATCCTAATAAGAAAAGGTCTTCGACATAAAATTGTACAACCGATAAATGATCTAGCAGAAATGTTCTTATTTGAATGCTGTGCTGTCGAGATTACCAATTTAAATTTAATAATTGTCTGTATTTATAGAACACCGTCATCTTGTTTAAGTTTATTCTTTGAGAAATTAAGGTTACTACTTCTTATGTGGTCAAAAAGATATCCAAGAAAGAAATTTATATTGGCCGGGGACCTAAATATCGATACGCTTAAAAGTAATAAATACAGTTGTGAGTTATTGGATACAATTAAAAATTTCAATCTGTTCAACCACATTACCAGACCGACTCGACAACACGCGTGTCTGGATCACATAATCAGCAATATTAAGGACGGTGTGGGCACCGTTATCCCCCTAGGTCTTTCTGATCATGACACAGCCCAATTGTTTACATTTAAGCCTAATAGAAGGCTAGTGCCAATAAAAACTATTACTACATTTAAAAAGGATTACTCAGATGAAAATGTACTTAAATTTATGGATAGCCTGAGAAGTTTATCTTTCCAAGATGTGTATAGTGAGCCAAATTTAAATAGAGCCTTTGATAATTTCCACGAGACAGTGTGTCTATTCTATAAATTATGTTTTCCACTTATAAGAGTTCGAATAACAAATAGTAACAAGCCAAAATGGCTAACAACTGGACTAAAAATAAGTGTAAAGAAGAAAAGACTCTTAAGATTTACATTTTATAGGGAAAAGTCAAATGAAAGTAAAAATAAATATGTTGCATATTCCAAATTATTGAGGCGCTGTATTTCTCACGCACAAAAAAATGAAAATAAAAAAATTGTATTAAATAGTAAAAATATATGCAAGACCTCCTGGAAGATTATAAAAAATGAGGCCGAAAATTCAAATTTTGATCAGTATATTGATACTATTAAGAGCAATAGTCTAACTATCAAGGACCCAACTAATATTGCTAACGAATTCAACAATTATTTTATTGAAACCTCTAATAAATTGAATTTTCAAATCTCGAACACGCTTAATCAAAATATAATTAATAATTCCATATTTTTGAAGCCTTTTTCTGATAAAGAGGTCCTCAAAATCATAACCTCGTTAAAAAATTCAAACACCGAGGGCTATGACGGTATAGCAACATGCATTATTAAAAAATGTTCTTTAGTACTAGTTCCTATTTTAACATATTTGATAAATTGTTCCCTAGAGACAGGATTATTCCCATCAAAATTAAAAATATCCACTGTCATCCCCATGTATAAAAATGGTGAAAGACAGAATATTGAAAATTACCGGCCCATTACGATACTTCCTATAATTTCTAAAGTGTTTGAGAAAGCAATGTATTTAAGATTAAATGAATTCTTTCATAAGTTTAATGTTATTGCGCCGGAACAACATGGATTTCAAAAATCGAAATCTACTGCACTTGCGGTCTTTAATTTAGTACATGAAATTACTGCTAATTATGACAACCGCAGCCTTACTACAGTCCTTTTCTTCGATATGTCCAAGGCATTTGACTTTGTTGCACATGATTTACTTTTGAAAAAGCTTGAGTACTACGGCATCAGAGGGCAAGCATTGCAATGGATTAAATCCTATCTAGAAAACAGACAACAATGTGTAGAGATTAAGTGCCTAAATTGTAAACATGAAACAGAGGTGTACCAGTCTGACTATAAATTTAACCGTTATGGAGTTCCACAAGGGAGTGTTTTGGGTCCATTACTATTTTTGGCCTACATTAACGATTTACCGCAAGTGACTGCCCATAAATGTATTTTGTTCGCCGACGATATATCGATTACTGTTACTACAAATAATAAGGTTGGAACTGTATTAAGCCATGAAATTGATGTAAATAACACTATAGCTGCTGTAATTGACTGGATGGAACATAATAATATGCAAGTTAATTTATCCAAGACAAATTTTATGAATTTTAATTATTTAAACTTGACATTAAATATTAATTATAATGCCGCATTGATGGCCTATTACGGCTATGTGGAATCAGTGCTTCGTTATGGGTTGATTATGTGGGGAAATGGGATTGATGTTCAAAGAGCTTTCATCTGCCAAAAAAAATGTATTCGTGCCATATATGGAGTGTGCCCATTGACGTCTTGTAAACCTCTGTTTTCTGCATTAAATATCCTCCCTCTACCCTGTCTTTATGTGTTAGAAATCGCTAAATTTGTAAAACTAAATATAAACTTGTTTAAGACAGCCAAGGAGATGTTTCCTAGAAACACTAGAAATGCAAACAGACTTGTTGTACCTAAACAGCAAAGAACAGCTACTTTTAAGAAAAACTGTTATGTGATGGGTGTCACCATATACAATAAGCTACCACATCATATACAAGACCTGCCATATATTAAATTTAAAACAGCGCTTTTTAAATGGTTACTAGAAAAAACATTTTACTCGGTTAACGAATTTATTTTATCTAATAATGTATAATCCTCTAATTTTGTAATATCTATGTCATTAAATATTATTGAATCATTTAATTATAGCGCACTGTATGTGTGTACTTGCGAAAAATCTTGACTTTCTGTTATTTTCATAATTCAATTGAATCGATTGTTATTTAGTAATTATTTAAATTAGTTTAAGATAGTTTATGCACTAATTAAATGTTAAAAGAATAAGGACCCATTTGCATGCTGTCAAAAAACAGCTAAAAAGGTCAGAACATTA